>PVJX010019997.1:0-33999 GCA_004027295.1 Dolichotis patagonum
CACGATCTGACAAAAACAACAATATGGTCATCCATCTTACCCACTCAAATATACATGCAATTATATCAATAGGGTAAAATTAAATACAACAAAACAGAGCAAAGCGGATCACAAGAAAGCAATGTAAGACATAAATTTCAAAGCTAGACAATTGGAGATATTCACTCTCTATCATATTGACTTTTGTTTTCTTCCAAATTTCCTACATTTTTAATCTCATTAACTGATGTCTGGTTATGTCTTCTTGGTTCAACTTTGGCAATTCATGCATATCTAGGAATCTGACCATTTCTTCTGTGTTTTCTACCCAATGGAGTATACATTTTCAAAGTAAGTATTGCTGATCTTCTCAATTTTCTCAGAATCTGTAGTGATTTTAATTCCTCAACACGTGAGTTTGAGTTTTTCCCTTTGTTTTTATTAAGGTTGCCTAAGGGTTTATCAGTTTTATTTTTTCTTTCAAAGAACCAACTCTTTGATTCATTAATTATTTGTTGTGTTTTCTTGGTTACTATTACATTAATTTCTGTTCCAATCTTTATAATTTTCCTCCCTTGTATGGCCTTTGGGTTTGCCTTCCTCTTCTTTTTCTAGAGTCTTGAAGTGCAACATTAGATTGTTTCTGGTCATGCTGTTTTCCTAATGTGAAAAATCACTGCTATAAATTTCCCCATTAGAACTGATTTCATTGTGTAGTGTAAGTTCAAGTTTGTTGTATCTGCATTCTCATTTGGATGTAGATATTGCTTAATTTCTTCCTTTATTTCTTCTGTGTCCCATTAGTTGTTCAGGAGGATGTTATTTAATTTTCATGTATTTATGGAGTTTTTGCAGTTTCTTTTGCCATTAATTTCCAATTTTGTTGCACTGTAGTCAGACAATATGCATTAGATAATTTCAATTCCTTTGTATTTACTAGCATACTCTGTGGGCTAGAGTATTGTCTATTTTAGCATATGTCCCATGTGCAGCTGAGGATAGTGTATTCTGATGATGTTGGGTGGAATAATCTGAAAACTTCTACTAAGTCCATTTGTTTATAGATTTGGTTCGGTTCTGATATTTTTTGCTGAATTTTTGCTTAGTGGCTCTATCTCTTTGTGACAGGGGGGTATGGAGGTCTCCTGTTATAATTATTGCATATTTGATATTTTCATCACTATTAATAGTTGTCTTATATAGTTGGGTGCTCTCGTATTTGGTGCATACATATTTATAATTGTTATCTCTTCCTCTTGAAGCTTTCCCCTAACAAGTATGTAGTGACTTGCTTTCTTTCCTTTTCTCTTTCTTCCTTCCTTCCTTCCTTCCTTCCTTGCTTTCTTGCTTTCCTGCTTTCTTGCTTTCTTGCTTTTTTTCTTTCTTAATATTTGGTACCGGGAATCAAACTCATGACCTTGTGCTTGCCAGGCAGGCATTTATACTGCTGAGCTAAATCCCCAGCCCTGTAGTAACTTTATCTCTTTCAATCATTCTTGATTTGAAGTTCACATTATCTACAAACATAATAGCTACCACTGCTTTTTTCTGGGTTCCTCTTGCATGGTAGATTTTTTTCATCTTTTGACTTTCAGTCAATGAATTTCTTTTTGAGTTAAATGTGTTTCTCGTATACAGCATATTGGTGGATCCTATTTCTTGATCCATTCTGCCAGTCTGTTTCTTTTTATTGGTGAATTGAGGCCATTTACATTGATGATTATAATGATATGTATTGGCTTATCTTTGTCATGATATTTTCCTGATGCTGGTGCCTTGCTTTTCCCTTCTGTTTATTTGCTTGCCTTACCTGGTCATTTTCTTTCTGTTGTTGTTCTTGGAATTGTGGTCGCTATTATCTCTGCCTGGAATATGTTTCAGTACTCTTTGTAGGGTTGGTTTGATAGTCATAAATTTCTTCAATTGTTCTTTGTCATGAAAGTATCTTATATCTCCATTATATTTGAAAGGTAGTTTTTCAGGATACATCAATGTGGTTGGAAGTTGTTTTCTTTTAGAACTTGAAATTCTTCACTCCAAGCTCTTCTTGATTTGAAGGTTTGTATTGAGAAATTTCCCTTATAAATAACCTGTTTCTTTACTCTAACAGCTTTTAATATTCTGGTCTTACCCTGAACTTTTGAAATCTTATTATTTGTCTTTGAGTAATTTTATATTTGTTATGACTGTTTGGGATTCTATGTGATTCATTTCTTTGCATGTCAAATTCTTTATCCACACTTGGGAAGTTTTCTGTCATTATTTTTTTTAATTTTAAAGGGAATAAAACCCAACATAACAAAGCAGAGTAAAGTCAATTAAAACAAAGGTGTGAAAATGGTATAGAACTTCAAAGAAGGATAATAGGAAATCAACAATGGCTACCATAGTATATCTTGTTATCTTCACAATATTTGTCCATTCCATCAAAGTAAAATCAAAGAAAAGCAGAATAAAACCAATCAAAATAGAATATTCAATAAAACAAAACAATAATCAGAAAAAAACAAAACATTGAGAACAATATTAGATTTCAAAAACCAGACAGATGGAAATCACCCACATTTGCTATATTGCATACTGTTATCCTCCTAATAGATGTTCAAACTACCAGCCTTAGGCCTACAAAGTTATTCAAACAATACAAGCATTTAGTTGTTTTGTACCTCACATTGGTATCAACTCAGCCTGTCCTCCAAACCAGCTGTTTGCTTATGGGTGGGTGGTGGTGGAAAGGGATTTCGTGATTCTCAGCCCATGTGCTGGTTGGCTCATGGGAAGGACTAACTGGCTCCTCTCTTCCTGAGCCCCACATGATTTGTGTGGCTTACTGGAAAGGTGAACTGGTTTCTTGATGTGCTCCTCCCAGACCCAGCATTTTGCCATGATTTCTGTAAAGAGGTTTTTAATGGCATTTGTGCTATGTCCAGCTTTCTCAGTGACCCCAATCGATCTTATATTTTTCTTCTTAGCTTCATCTTGTAGCTTTTGGATTGATTTTTCATGGTCTTACTATTTTTAAGACATCTTTCTTTTCAAGATTACTAACTGCAATTCTGTCTTCAAAATCTGAAATTCTATCCTCTCCGTCACTCAATCTGTTGCACATACTTTCAGTGGAATTTTAATCTCTTGGATTTCTGTTTGAATCTATTTCATGGATTCCATTTCTTTCATATGTTGGACTTTTTTTCTATCATTTTTCTAAGCTTATCTGTTGTGTGTCTTCTGTAATATCTTTGATTTTTAAGCATCATTTTTTCATACCTGAGAGATTATTTTCTCTGTGGCCTTTACACTTGTTTTTTTTTTCTTTTGTTATCATCTCAGAAAGTTCCAGTGTTTGACTTTGAATTTCATCTATCTCATTGAATTCCATGCTTTTCTTTAGTGGGCTTGGGCCTGGATTTGCATTTTGCTCCTGTGTCCTGTCATTTTCTATTTTTTCTTTTATTATTTTCTATGTTGATGCTTGCCAGTTTCTTATGATAGATAGCTTTATCACATCTAGAGGATTTCCTCTAGATGTAGGTGATTCTGTATAGCTATCCTAAGGACCTACCCTCCCAACTTGTAAAGTATGCAAAATTACCATTTGGCTCAGCTCCATATCCTTTGGTACTGGGTTGTGGTGATGATTATGACCCCATACAATCAGTGTTATTATACAGGGGAGGAAAACTGATTATAAAATATATGACATCCTGACTAAAGTAGTACAGTTAGTAATAAAATAGTTTCAAGTACAGCTTAACTACTGACAAAGTATGATAACCATTAATCTGCTACCTCCATCCATAGGAGCAAACTCTAAAGTTATATAACAAGATCAAACATATACTGTGCACCTGTATGCAGTGACTTTACCCTTAGTGGAGTGATTTTTATGCTTCCATGGAAGGTGGGTGGGTTAAAATGGGTAGGGGACAGGCTAAAGTGATGAATGAGGTAAGATATAGTAGAGTCAAGGCTGAGGTCAAAGGATGATCACCCAAGTTTTGGGAAACTGAAAGACACAAGACAGAAATAATGAAGTTAAATTCAGAGTAATCACAATGGCAGAGAAAATGATTGCTCACTTGAAAGTTTAACTTCAAGAAGTAGCTGAGGAAAAAGAACCAATAGAAGGAAAGGAAAAAGAAAGGCAAGAAACTTAAACATTGGAAAAAAGAACAAAAGAGAAAGAGAATGAAAAAGAAAAAAGATTAAGAAAGAAAGGAAGAAAAAGGAACAGAGAGATAGAGACAGAGAGAGATAGAGACCTAAATACAAAAATAACCATAGAATACAAAACAAAACAAGATAACATCCAACCAGACAGGAAACAGATAGCCAATCACACAAACAAAGGAGAATAAAGTAGTAAAATAACCTCTGGTGTTTACATTTCTGTGATGCTGTCCATGTTAGATACCATAAATGTGCTGGATATGGAGCTGATTTTGGTCTCTGGATGTGGGAGCTAGGACTAGTCTTCTGCTTGTGGAGTTCTCCACAGCCTAATTGCTGGCTCCTTGCTGGTGCTTCAGACACTTCCACATTGCTAGTTTCACTGATTACTCTGCCCTCCAAAGGCATTTGTTAGCTGGGGTCTTGCTGTTTTCCTGGGTCTTGGAGTTCTAGTTGGTCCACCTGCCAAAGGCATATGTGCTTACACTCTTCTTGCAGGCTCCACCATCCTGCTGCAGTGAATGAAATGCAGAGCATGGACTTACACTCTTTCATAGGTACTGCTGTCCCAGGGCATGGAGGAAGTACAGAGCATGGACTCACACTATTCTTGCAGTCCTCAACATCCCAAGGACAATGAAGGAGGCACAGAATGTGGACCCAAACTCTTCTTACAGATCACACCATCCCAGTGGCGATGGAGGAGGTGCAGAATGTAGACTCAGATTCTTCTCTCAGTTGCAGCATCCTGGGGATAATCTGGGCTTATTTTAAACTCCCTAATCATTCTTCAAATATTAGACCTTTGGATTGTTCTTATAAATTATGCTTCAAATACTAATTATGTACTTAAATCTTTGACCTCATTTAATACTATTTTTTTAGAATCTACTCCAGAAGTACAACTTCATAGATCAGAGATTATGAAAATATTTAAAGCTTTAGAAACCTATTACTAGATTGCTATCTATTGCTTTGTTCTTGCTAGTATTGAAATTCTTTTAAAATATGTGCTATTTTGATGGAGAAAATATTGGCATTATTGTTTTTATCTGTGTTTTTATTCTAAATATATTACTGTTTGATGTACTGTGTTATTAAAAATCTTTCTGCCAGTTCATCATTTGCCTTTAAATTTGGGATTAGCTCTTGATAGACAGAAACCTTCTATGCTCATGTGCCAATATATCATCTTGAAACTTCTGGTGTATTTATAATGTCTCATCAGTAACATAAGTAAAAGGCAAGTTTATTCTCAACTTACATAAATTAACTATAAATCTGAGGTTAGTAGAGCACATATAGTTCATACAGAAAGAAATAACATAGAAGAGATTAATCACTATACAATGTAGCCATCTTGTCAGTGAAGCATCTGGCCTGATAATATACTCTTGCTGAGTTGTGATAGGACCTTCTTTCCCAGCTCTGTTCATCTGTGAGGGGCACTGGAATCTCTCTGGAAGAGGTAATATTTAAAGAGTCAGGATAGGTAATGCTTATAACTAGTTGTGAGTAACCATCCACATGGGTGCAAACCTTTAAAAAATCTCTCCACCAGAATGTCACATCTAGCATAGCTTTTTAGAAACTCCCAAGGGGAGGACTGTGAAGAAATGATGGCAACAGTCAAAATGCAGAAATCTGAGGTCAAGTGGAGCCCTCTCTCTTGGTTGGAGAAAATAAGCTGCCCAACAACTGCAGCATGTTTGTTTATACATGCAGCAGGTTGATGTCAGGTGAAAACCCTCTGCCTAATAATTCATTCACCTAGCTTGTCTCAGGTGCTTTGCATTGTTGGGGCTGGAACAACTTGTTCACCAATCTCACCTCATGTACTCTGGGTTCTCAGAACTGGCCTTGCTCTAGTCCCACACATGTGATTGATCTTCAGCTTAAGCCATCTCCCACATCTATCTCTTTTTTGTTTTGTAGTTGTAAGCAGTGGGTGGTCAGTTGGAGTTGGAGGATGTGTTTGGAGGACTCTGCAGAATAGCGTCTCCTCAAACATTTTCCATTCTGAGTGAGCTTACTCACTTAGGCTAAAGATTCTCATTCCAAGGATTTGAGGTTCCTGCAGTTTAAACCCATAGAGCCTATTAGCCCATAAGCATAGCCAGTGTAGCTGGCAATTGTCTGAAGGTGTTAGTGATTTGAGTTTCTTATATAGCTAGCATATTACCATGGCATTTTTAAAATTCATCTTATGGTTTTACTTTTCTGCTAAATGTTTTAAGACCAAGTTGAAGTCAGACTTATATTTATTAAAATTAATTTCTTGTTATGTCTCAAGTTCAGTTAAAGTCTCATTATTTACCTTGTTGCTATATATAGTACCTCTCAGTTTTCCTGTCAGTGTCAGCCATCTGGAAAAGTCATGGCCATTTCTTGACAAGTTGCTTTCTGTGAAAGTTTGGAAGACTTTTCTCTTCTGGTCACTATGTTTAGGCACACTGTATACCATTAATCTCATTCCTTTGTCATCCAACAATCTTCTTGGTTAGTAGACAAAGGACTCACCAAGGTACAGGATATCATAGCAGAGGTTCTCTTATGACCTGGGTCCACATTGACCGTAGAGGTCCTGGATCAAAATGTTGGCTGCCCTCTTAGACCATCTATCTTTCTAGTTTTTGGTTTGTAAATCTCAGTTCTTGAACATTCAGAAGAGAAGGTTAATGATATTGCACTTTAATGGGGGCAGTGAGTTTAATACAATGTTATCTGAATATAAAGCACCTGGAGACACAAAGCAGAACTGCTATTTTCTATGAAGCATGGATGCATAAGTAGTTGAATCCCAGTAGAATGTTAACAGGCAGTGGTTATATACTTTTACACAGATAATTTGAAATAAAAGTCATACATAATATTGTAGCATGGCAATTATGTGACATTTTTGTAACACACTTAAATTCTCCATCTTGCTATAGAATAGCCTTTTTTCTATTTTGTTATTTTAAAGGAAATAAAACAAAACAATAAAATGTAACAAAACAAAATAGTGAAAACAATATAGAATTTAAAAAACAAGACAGAAGGAAATCCTCCATAGTTGCTATAATGCATATTGTTATCCTCTAAACAGATGCTCAGACTATCAGAACTAGACCTGAAAAGCCAATCAACCAATACAAGCATTAAGTTGTTTTTGTACCTGCTATCATCCCAGGATGTGTTCCTCCAAATCAGTCAGTTCCTTATATGGGATGGAGCTGGGGATTTAAGGGGTTGGAACATGAAATCTACTTGTCTCCCACTTCAGGCACGAACTAGCTCATGGGAAAGGCAGGCTGACTTCCTGGTTCTTTTCTCAGCCCACAACCTCTAGAATAGACTTTTTAGTCAACATGTCTATCTAGTAACAGGAATCTTTTAGCTAACTTGTTGGTCTTTAATGGGAAGTCATTAAAGAAATTTGCAACATTGTGTGGACTGATTAATGTCTGGGTATCTCTAAGTATAGTGGCACATATATAGCATATACATCACGTAAGTTTTTGTTAAAGGCATAGCACAGAAGCTGAAAGAAAAATTCTATGACCATAAGGAACCCCTGTTTTACATTTTGGAAGATCTGTTCATCTGAAGGCATGTATACATTTATTTTTTTTAATTTTATTTAAAAACAAAACAAACAAAATAGAAAAAAGGGTAGCAAAAATACAAAATTCCAAGGACAAAAAGGAAAAGAACAAAAAATACTAAGAAATCATTACTTGATAACTTACATACTGTCATCTTGGAAATAGTTGTTCAAGTTACAAAATTAAAGCATACAAAGTAGACATTCAAACAGTGAGACTTAACAGTTCTGCTCCACGATCTAACAAAAACAGTAATATGGTCATCCATCTTACACACTTAAACATACATGCAGTTACATCCTTTAGAGCACTTTCTTTTCCTGTCTTTTTTACAGTAGCAGTTACACATTCTGGGTTTTATTACTCCTACATTTGTTATTACTTTTTACACTAGAGAAACAATGTGATATTTATAAATATGATTCTTATTTATTTCACTAATAAGGATAGTCTAAAGTTGTCTCCATTTCCCTATGAAGGCCTCAAGTTACATCCTTCTTCTAGCCTTCTACAAGGCCTCAAGATCAGCCTTCTTCATAGCTGAGTAATATTCCATTGTATAAAAATACCACATCTTTTTCATCCACTCTGCAGTTGATGGCATCTTGGTTGTTTCCAAGATTTAGCTATTACAAATTGTGCTGCTATGAACATGGGTGCACATAAATCACTGTGATATGACCTTTTCAGTTTTTCTGGGAAAATACCCAGGAGGAGAATAGCTGAGTTGAATGGAGCTTCCAATCTTAGTCTTCTGAGAATTCTCCATACTGATTTCCATAGTGGTTTCACCAGTCTACACTCCCACCAACAGTGGAGCAGTGTTCCTTTTCCCTGCAGCCTCACCAACATTTGTTATCAGTTGATTTCTTGATGGTAGCTATTCTTTCAGGAGTGAGATGAAATCTCAATGTTGTTTTAATTTGCATTTCTTGAATGAACAGTGATGGTGAACACTTCTTCATGTATTTATTTGGCATTTTTATATCTTCATCTTAGAAGTGTGTGTTCATCTCAGATGTCGATTTTTGGAGAGGGTCTTTGAATTTGGGGGGCTTGATGATTTTCAATTCTTTATATGTTCTTGATATAAGTCCTTTGTCTGAGGGGTTGCTGGCTAAAATTCTTTCCCATCTGTGGGTTTTCTTTTCACTCTGCTGGTGATCTCCTTTGAACTACAGAAACTTTTCAATAGTATGAGATTGCAGTCATTGATTCTCTGAAGCATTTCCCGTGCCGTTTGCATTTTGTTCATGAATTCTCTGCCTACCCTTATGTTTCCAAGACTTCTACCTACCTTATCTTCCAGTAGATTTAGTGTTTCTGTTTTAATGTTTAGATCTTTGATCCATTTAGACTTTAGTTTTGTGCATGGTCATAAGCATGAATCTAGTTTCAGTCTTCTGCATGTGGAGAGCCAATTCTTCCAACACCATTTATTAAAGAGGCTATCCTTCTTCCAATGAACATGTGTAGCACCTTTGTCAAATATCAGTTGGCTGAGTGTCTTTGTAGTTCTGTTTGCATCTTCTAATCTGTTTCATTGATCCTCAGGTCTGTTTCTTTGCCAGTACCATGCTGATTTTATCACTGTGGCTTTGTAGTATAGTTTCAAGTCAGGAATTGAGATGCCTCCTGCCTTGTCTTTATTGCCCAGAATTGCCTTTGCTATTCTAGGTTTCTTCTGTTTCCAAATGAATTTTAGGAGTGTTTTCTCTAGATCTGATGTCGATGGTATTTTGATTACAATCAATTTTCATAGCCATATTAAAACTTTTGTTTCTTAATTTAATTTTGTACCAAAGCATTTCTAAATCAGAAAATCTTATTGTTTCATTTCTAGAACACCTAACCTTTTGATGATGAAGAATGCAAACATCACAATAATATATTTTTAAGAACATTTATTGGGTTTTCTCCCATAAGGCTCTGGGTCTGGGTCCATGATACAGCCAGGCAGCATGCTTTGGCATTGAGAAGGCCATTCAGCATTCTCTAGAAAGACGTAAGTCCCATATGAGTACAAGGATGGGTCCCTTCCATTGTCCAGTATGATCTTCCCAAAGGACCCTACCTAGATTCTTTTCTTTTACCTGATTAAATTATCTTTATACTGCTATAGTATCATCCTTAGTAGGATTTAAAAAGTTAACAGTGTATAATACCAAGTGAAGTCTATTATGAGCATGAATTTTTGTAGGGAAGGATTCCCCTTTTAATTTTTGTAATTGAACTTAGAGCATATAGTGAGTACATTCAGAACTCCTTGATCTTGAGGGTTATAAAGAATTCTCACGGTAAAGGAAATGTGTAAGGTTTTACAAAATGTTTGAAAAGCAGCACTTGTTTGCACAAGCCAGAAGCATTTGATGAAAGGTGGCATAGGAAGCAGAAGCTTGTTAAATGGCATCTGAGAGAGTAGCAGTGACAGAAGCCAGCAATCTAATTTTTTTTTGGCTTTAAAGATAGTAAGATACAACAAAACAAGACAGAACAAAGCCAATCAGAACCATGCAGCAAAATTGGTACAGAACTTCAAAGAAGGATATTGGGAAAACGATAATAGCTATATAGTATATCTTGTTATCTTCAGAATAGTTGTCCATTCTATCAGGTATAGCAAGATCAAACCGAAAACAAACAGTATAAAACAAATCAAAACAGAATCCTGAATAAAGCAAAACAATTAATCAGAACAAAATGAAACAGTGAAAACAATATTGGACTTCAAAGACAAGACACAAGGAAATCCCCCATATTTGCTATATTGTATATTGTCATCTTCTGGAGAAATGCTTGGACTGCTGGTCCCAGGTCAGCATAATCAACCAAACAATACAAGCGTTTAGTTGCCTCATGTACCTTAGTTGCTATCAACTCAGGCTCTCGGGCGGAAGGTGGGTGGGGAGGATATGGATGGTGTTTGATTTTGATTCTCAGCCCCCATGCCAGTAGGCTCGTGGAAGGTTCTGTTTTCTCTCCCTGGAAAGTACACAGCTTGCACAGCTTACCAAGAAGGCTAGTCTTTGATTTCTTGGTTGGTCCCCCAAGTGCCAGCATGGCCAATTTTTGGGAGATCCAGCAATCTATCTATTACAGTGTTTTCTTCAGTGAAAGATGCTGGCAATTGGGAATGAGAACTTAAATGACTGATAAAATGGGACACTGTGTGACTGAATGATAATTTGAAGACTATGCCATACATGAAAAAGATCTTCTTGGCCAGTGTATATAGTGGCAGTTTCAGTGTGGCACACCACATTGCAAACATAAATGCTGTCTGAAAACAGGTTAATGGGAGTGAATGAATGATTTTTCAAGGCCCATGTAACAACCTGTAATTAAGATTTTTGTGTGGAAAAAATGCATATCCTGTATTTGAGAAGAGAAGGCCAGTGCTCACTTCAGCAGCACATATACTAAAATTGGAATAATACAGAGAAGGTTAGCATGGCCCCTGTGCAAGGATGACATGCAGAGAAGGCCATTACATAACTTACCCTACCCAAAGGGGAACCATCTGTGAAAAACAGAAACACTTCTCACTAACCTGCAATAAGCATGCCACAAAATCCTGAAGAGGCTCATCAGGACCCTGGCAAATTGAGGTCAGATTAAGGGATGTCTCACCCTTTTGAGGAAGTTCCCTCTAAGCCCTGTGGCAGCTATTTTATTTGGCTCATATGCTTGCAACTCAAAAGGAAATTAATTATTGTAGCACCAAAGGAGCAGTCTCCAGTTAGCATGTCTTTTGTAGTGGTCACATTGTGAGTGGTACTGCGAGCAGCCTGATTCATGTACAAAATAATTTCCCTTCCACAATCAATAATCCCTTGGATTTTCACATGCTTTAGCTATTACTTTCCAATTATTTGGCACCATAAACTGTTGTCCACTGAGCTCTATAAAATCCAAGGTAAGGGGAGCTGTGGGGCCAGAGGTAGCAGTTGCTTGTTTTAGTTCTTTTAAACTGTTAAAGGGTACAGTTTAATGATGACATGTAACTTGTCACAGATTATTGGAATCTTAGACTTAAACAACAGGATAAATATATTGAAAAGCCTCCAGCAATTCTCCCATCCACTTGACTTTTTTTTAATTTTTATTTTAATGATAATAAAACTAAGCAAAATAAAACAGAATAAAGCCAATCAAAAGAAAACAGTGTAAGTAATACAGGGTAGGCAAATTGCTTTCATGTGCAGCCGCCTGGGTTCTATTGTGGCTGCATCTCGGGAGCCACCGACTGCAGTAGTCATCTATTTCGACTAATGGAGATAGCAGTTAGAATAGTCTCTTCATTATGAGCAAGACACTGGCATAGCCTGCTTTTTTTTCCTGGGTTGTCCAATAAACCCATTTTATTCTTGAAGTAGGCTTAAAAATACAGTGTTTTATTTATGTAGGCAAAAGGTATTTGTCATCATGTTCCTGTCATCAAGGTATGCTGAACTTGGGGAAGGCATTTGTATCAGGGAATTTGATAGGAAAACCTCCACTTGCATACACACATGAGACCCAGGGCTGGAAATCATATGAAAGCCCAAATAGTTCTTTATGTGTGAGTCTGGACTAAGGCACAGAATGCAACTTGTGGGGCCTTGAAGGGGTTTGGGAGACTCAGCTTCATTCTGTTGAAGTTGCTCAATACAGCTGCTCAGGAAAGCTTTGGGAAGAAACAATATATATCCAGTCACAGGACTGGAATCAAGGATGCTGTTGTAGTGAAAGATCTTCATGAAGATTACTGCCATAGGCATTGTCAAGTGCCTTTCTGATCTTATGAAACCAGTGCTAGAATATCATGAGACATCAGTGAGAGCAATGGAGGCTATGGGTTGAAAATCCTTTCTGGTTTTCCTTTTTCATATATTTTTGAAAGTAGAATGGATCCCCTCAAATGGAGTCAGTCTACAGCATTCTTGCACAGTGAGGACCATAAGCCTTAGATTTCTGTTTTTCTTGTGTCTATCAGTAATCCTTAATGACTCTACTTCCAAAACCTAAGTAAACTCATCTGCTTTTCTTTATTTCTGCTTCTATGATGCTAGTTCAGCCACTGATATTTTCTTTGGTCTATTGGCCTCCCAACTTCTGTTTCACTTTATTCTTATGGAACTCATTATCCACACAGAGTCAACATTAAAACATAAATCAATCTTCCACCTCCTCACTTGGTCACTCTACTAGTCTGACATCCATCCTGTTATAATAAAATCTCCCTATTATGGCATATGAGGTCTTACCCTCCTCTCCCAGTTTTTTCTCTTGTCCTCATTTCCTTTGTTGCTATTCTCAGGTCACTTATTATAGTAATTTCTCCTTATCTATGACTTTGTTATCTGCAGTTTAGTTACCCATGATCAACTGTGGTCCAGAAATATTAAAAGGAAAATTTCAGAAAAAAATAATTTTCAAGTCACAGCTTGATGAAAACACACCATCCAGCTCTGTTCTGTCCACAAATGTGAATCATCCCTTTGACAATCATATCCATGCAGTATATGTGTTAGTCACTTAAGAGCTGTATCAGTTATCATGTTGACTATCATACTGTAGCACCTGTATTTAAGTGGCCCTTTTTTTCCTAATAATGGCCCCAGAGTACAAATGTTATAAAGTTGATATTTCTATTAAAGCATAATATTATAATTGTTATGTTTAGTATTATAGTTATTAATCTTTTACTTTTCTTAATTTATAAATTAAACTTTTTCATAGATTTAAATGTTTAGGAAAGATACGGTGTGTGCCGGATTCAGACTATGCAAAATTTCAGGCTTCTATTGTTCCATTTGGAACACACCCTTTTGGGGTAATGGGGAATACTGTACCACCCAATTTTTCTCTGCCATTCTTATGTCTCCATTTAGTAGAAAACTTCAGTGATCTCTTGAAAATATTCTGCTCTTTCCTTTGGGAAATTTGGGTCTCTATCGGAGGCAGAAGTTTGCTTTTCTTAACTTTCTCGCAGGCCTGGCTTCCAGGAACAGCCTGCTTTGGAAGATGACCCTTACATCCAGCTTTAAGTAGACCTGGCATTTGTCTCTTTGCAGGCTCAATGTTAGGCAGATGGAGCTTGATTTTAAACCAACCTGCTGAGCTTTGGTACAAGGCTTTCAGACAAGAATCTTGATTAACAGTAAATGTTAATTGAAGCAGTGAATTATTAACATGTTTTTCAATAAATGATAAATGCTGTTGTTGGCTTTTTTACCCCCTCTGATATCATAAAATCTTCCAAGAAATCACCAGCTTTGTCTAAGAGAAAGAGGAAGAGATGACTGTGTTTGATGGCATTTGGGATGACCTGCTTATGTTCTATGCTCAGGCCTGGGTGAGGATGACACCACCTTTTCTTTTGGAATTCCAAATCACTTCAAGCAAACAATAAAATCATTCTTCCCATAACTTCAGAACGCTTTCCAAGTGATCTTATCCAGCCACCTAGCTTTAGTTTGTACCAATAGCAGATGACTCCCAGTGTTTGCCTAAAACTCAAATTTTCCTCCAAGCACCATTTCACAAATAGAATTATTGGGCAACTCCGTCTGAAGTCGCATGGAGCTTCCATTTCATATTCATTTATTTAACAAATATTTAAGTACCCACCTGTCTGCAATATCCCTTTATTCTAGACACCAGGAAATAATAAGTAAAGAAACATATCTCCTTGTGGAATTTACATTCTGGAAGGAAGGAGAGGGAATATATAAAGCAAAGAAAGAGAAGCAGGGAGGTGATGAACATTGCAGATGGTGATGGCAGTGGCAGGGATTTACATAGTGTGCTCAGAGACAATGTTGTCTTAGAAGGAAACTAATAGAAATCCTGGGTAAATTGAAAGTTTTTAATATAAAAATGAAATTATAAAATATACCATAATTTATTTTTCTCTCCCAATTTTTCCCCTTGTCCTGCATTTGAAATATTAGGAAATGTTGCACGCAGTTACTAGCATCACATGTACAGAGCTGTCTTTCTCTCCTATTCCAATATTAGTAAAATAAAGCGTCCTCCCCTCTATCCTGAATTCTTGGCAGCCCCAAGCAAAAAATTACATCTCCACAGAAGTATCAAGTAGAACCTTCTGTCTCTTGTTTGTCTCTCATCAGAACCTCCTTGTGGGACAGGTGTGATGGATGTATTAAATCACACGGAGAGAGTCTCTCCTCTGTTAGTCCAGTTTTTCTAACACTTTCTGGCAGCACTTGTCAAACTTTAATGCCTGGGTAGAGCTCGAAGTCTGAAGTTAAGCAATGTATTTGCCTCTTTCTGTCTTTCCTGCTGTTGTTCATTCTTCATATGATGCCATGGTTCTATCTCTAAGCACAATACATTCTGATGCTCTTCTGCTCTAAAATTCTATTAACACACAAAAAAGAAGCTTATACTTAGCTTCTCCTCTTGTCTTCTCACGTGTCTTGATACTACTCCTGATCCAAGAAGAGTAGGTAAACACATTTTTTGAACATGAAATTTTACTTTCTTGTTTTGGAGATAGTTCTTACATGTTCCATTTACTAGCTATGCTCAACTATTATTTGAGAATCCAAGCCCTAGCCTCTAAACATAGTAAAAGTCTTACATTTTTCCAAATGCCAGATTCAAATATAAATGAGACTGGGTGTCTCCTTTATATAGTAGTTTTGCATATTCCAGGTGTAGTATTTTTTTGTTTTGTACATAACTTTTAATGTTGCCTCTATTTTTCTCTTTTACCAATTGGCAGCAGGGATTATGGGATCCTTGAGAAACAGGATTGTGGTTTACATTCCACATAGCTTTGCATTCTAATTACCACCTAACATGGAATCTGATATTTTCTTTAACCCCATACTTCATATTGGGCAGTTTATATAGCACCATGTACTCATAATGTTAAAATAAATATTGCAACAAGGTTCATGAGGCTACAAACTAGTTATGGAGACAGACAATAGGTGGAATATAGTGAGTTAGTAGATAAAATAGCCATGAATTCTTTTCGGCTTATTTAACCAAAAGGTGAATTCTATTTCCTTGTCCCTTGAATCCTACTGGTTTTATGCTGTGCTTTTCCATTGTTGGTAGAATAAGTAGCATTATGTGACTTTTTGGATGGTCTGACATTCTCTTGTAAAAACAAGTGAAGACTTGCACAGTAGAGGTTCAGATGACCCATGTAGAAAGAGGAGAGTCCAGGCTTCCCTGCCAACTACATGGAACAGAGAAGAACCATTCCTGCTGAACCCAACCCGCATTACTGACTCATAAGAAATAAATGATATAGTCAAGTTGCTGAAGTTTGGCACTTTTATGCAGCATAAACTAATTGGTACTGCAGAATAGTTGCTGTGACATGGATATCATAAAACCCAACCTACTGGGAGAAACCAGGAGAATCTCCAGAAATGATATTTGATCTCAGTATTTTATTGGTAGAAGTTTTCAGAATGAATTATTAAAGGTACGGCAAATTGTGTTGCTTTAGTAATCAAACATACATTAAATAGAAACTCAGGAAAATTATTACAATTGCATTATCATCATCTTATGTCTACTCACAATTATGTATTTAATGAAGATATAAGTTACTGGGTCAGTGAATGGAATATAAATAATTTTAAGATGAATTATTGCTGTGGAGCAATTAATACTGTAAGTGAAATACAGAGTATATAGGTGAAAATCAAGTTACCAGTTCAAGGCATATATGAAAAGTGCAGTAGGCAGTGGAATAGCAGGTGAGAAGAGGGGAGTGCATTAAAGAACTAGGTCTCCCAGAAAAGCTTCATAAAAGAATAAGAAGTGCCTAAAATTCAGAGAAGTTTTGCTTCCACTCAAAATAGTAAAAGAGAACATTTCAGAAAGAAAATAGCAAGAGCAAATCATGGAGGTAAATGTGGCTCATCTGGAAAAGGAATACTTGGAAGTAGCAAGTGCAAGGAGAGGAAGATGGCTTTGAAAAGCTTTGAACCATATAGTAATTATTTTTGGATACCAGAATAAGGATGTTCACTGAATTCTATTTTATGAAAATAGGAGCCAGTGACAATTTTTATTAAGATGTTAGCACTCTTATTTCTTGTTTAAGAAGTAACCAAAGTAGGTATATTGATACCTTTTCTGGGTTGAGAATTCAAGATTAGCCCACTAATGACAGCAAATAGTATATTTACAGCCTGCAAGGTGCCATGCTGAATAACATGGATTGGTTCACTCAGCCTCAGTTTCCTTCATCTAGTGAGCCTTGCTATTTTCAAAGCCTGAAAAGCTAAAAGTGAAATTTCCTAGACTCCCTTTCAGCTAGGACTCTGAATATAAATTAGGTTCCACCAATTGGATGCACTCATACATGACTTAGAAGTGAAAATTCTCCAATTTAGGTTGTTTTCCGTAGGTGAGCAAGGTTCTGAGGACTGTAGTTATTCTGCTGCAGCATCCTAAGGTCCACTTAGCAATTTTGCGACTGTCAATAGGTAATTTCAGCAGATGTATTAGAACCTTTCTGACTTTCTGATTCCTGAACCCACTGCTCCAGAACATGTTCTTGTACTACAAAAGTCAATTCTATAATGTTTGGAGAATCATCTCAAGAGACTCAGCCTAGAACTTGTGCAATAATTTTATGAGAGTCTAATTTCCTATATTAAATCTCCTTCTGCTTAAAGTAATTAGAGTAGTTGTTTCTTGTAGTGAACATTCATTGATGGCATAAACGTATTTTAACAAAATAATGGAACCTTGCCAAATGTGTGACTAATTCTGTGGGGAGCTGGAGTAGTTTCCATGGAGAAAGTGTTATTATCATGTATTTTAAAGGATAAGTAGTAAGTAATTGCCTGATAGGCAGTTAGGAGTGCAAAGGTCAGCCCAGTCATCGAAAAGAAAAGATGTAGAAGCACAAGGTGTTAAAGATAATAGTGTTCGGGGAACATTAAATAGACCGTCAAATTTCTACTATCATTTCCAGGCAAATTTTTAGTACATTAACAATACAGGTGTAATTAGTATTTCCCCATAGACTGCCAATTCATTATTTTTCTTGTGTCATAATTGCTTGCCTTTTCATAATATGTCTGTGTATTTACATATATGTACATATATAAAACGTATATAAGTATAATTAATACATATCTTTCCCATATTCACTTGACTAGTAGAGTAATGAGATACCAGAAAGTAGTGAATTGGTTGGTTAGGAAATGGCCTCAGAGGTCAGACTTTCATACTGTTACTTAACCATTCTGTCTATATCCTTCTTTGTAAAAATGGGGTAATATTATCCATCCCCGACAGAGGAACTATTTTGAAGACTAGAGTGAATACATATATCATATAATAAGCAAGCAAAAAGCCCTCAGTAAATGTTAGCCATGATATTACTCTTACAATTAAACTCCTAGCCAATGAGTGCTAGTGTAATATCCTTCTCTTGCAGTTGGAATGACCCTTACTAATCTGGTCTTTCGTTATTACTGTTTTTCCTTGGGTTTTTTGTTTGTTTGTTTTTTGCTACTATGTGGTATTTTTCTCTGCTATTATTAATTTGATTTTGTGAACTGTTTTTGACTCTTTTGGCTACCACAATCTGTGCAAAGAGTACTTGAAGTACCCCAAAATTGCCAAAGAAAATTGTCATACTGGTTGTTAAATGCAAAGTTTATAGTGGTGCAAGACAACAGAAGGTAAATATCAGTTGAAATTGGTGGAAATTCTGTGACATTTTAACAGATATTATAAACATACCACAGACCAATTGTTTCACAGACCTGGGAGGAACTATACATTCACAGAGAGACTCTAGAAACAGCTCTGACTGCATTTAGTTAACATTCTTACTTCCAAGAAGATATGCCCTGTACTAAAAAAGTTATATCTGAACTTTCTTTTAAACCCCATATTATGTATTTGTATCACTCTGTTCACATCTTTGTCCCTTTTCCACATTTCATAAGATCACTGGAATCTCACATTTTGTTATTTATTCTGCAAACTCTCCTGTTAAAAAAAAAAGACTGACAAATTTCAGCTCTTGCAGTGGTCACTGGATAGAACAGCAACACAGGCATTATTATCCAGCAGCGCTGACCTTTTTATTTTAGAAACCTGTGTACTAGGAAAGAACTTCAGTCTCTCTGGCATACTCCCCTTCAGACTATTCCTCCCCAGAGGTGAGTTTTTTCTCATATTCCATCAGACTGTTAAAATTTTGCTTTTTTAATTTCCAAAACAAAAAATCCTTCCTGTGATGTTGTTAGTAATCCAATTATCTCTTCACATTATGTTTTTTCAATGTACATTAATAGAGTTTTACTATATGTATTACTATATGTATTATAAACACCCAAGATTTAGAACATAAGGGACATTACTCTCAATGAATATTAACTGTGGTGGAAGAAAAGGGAAGACAACTTCAACAACACTGATTCATACTCTAACACAAGCACCTGCAGAACTCTGTAGGCAAACTGAGCAGGAGACATCCTAGCAGAGAGAAAATTAGCGTTAAATCTTGGCAGTATCTAGGGATGGTAGTGATGTAGTTTTGGAAGGTTTTGGTCAGCTATCAATTTTAACAGGTTTACTGAGATATAATTTATAAACCATGTAATCCCTCCATTTAAAGTATACAATTACAGGCTCTTAGTGGATTCATATTCAAATAGATATATAAAAAGCCACACTCAACTTTAGACTATTACACCCCCCAAATAAAAGCTATAAACTTTAGCCATCACCCCAAACTCATAGGCCAAGAGAATCACTATTTACTTTTTTCATCTTTGTGCATGTATGCCCTATTTTGAACATATCACTTAAATAGAATCATTCAATAGGAGGTGTGATTAAAATATACATTTAAATTTTTAAAAATTATTACAGTGAAAGGTATTTTGCCATTAGTACCCCTTCAAATACTTCCTTTCCCTTCAAATACTTACCTCACCAATTTTGCCACTTTCTGAAGCAGTTCTGAAAGCCTTCTTTTATGAATGTTTTTATGAGGTGTCTTCAAAATTGTGAATGTAGCCGCTCAGTGTTGTACGGTGGATAGGAAGGCTTTAAAAGACATTGCTCCATCATCTGTTTTATTCACTAGATTTGGCACTATGCAACTTCTGATCCTTTCCCAAAGCCAAAATGACTAAGAAAGGTAAATACTTTGAATTAATTCAGGACAGTGAAACAGCCGTGGAAGCACAACCAAGTAAATTCATGATAAAGGACGTTTAGAAGCTCTTCAGAAAGTGGCATGAACAGTGGGACAAATGTGTTTGAAGCAAGACAGAATGTGTTTTGAGGGAGATTAATAGCAATGTGTCTTTTATTGTAATATATTTATTTTAAAAATTCACTGTAGTTTTCATTTTTGTTTGTTTTTAATTTTTTAAAAAATATGTTAGAGAGAATGAAACCAAAGAAAATAAAACAGGATAAAGCCAATCAAAGCAAAACAATGAAAGTGAGTCAGGACTTCGAAACAAGATAATTGTGGCTACCTACATGTCTCTTATTATCCTCAGAATAGCTGTCCAGACCACAAGGTATGTAAAATTAACCAATCAGTACAAGAACTAAGTTGTTTCTTTACTTCAATTGTTATCTTTTCAGAAATTTCAGGTGTGTGATCTCTAATTTCTACTATGTCTGTGTCTCCTCAACTTGTCCTGTGTGGGTCTGAGGTTGTGTTTTGCTCCTTTGTCTTGATATTTTCCTGTGTTTCACTCAATCAGCCCATTGCTGCATCCAGGTGCTTCCTGGATTTGCTGCCAGTCCCTCAGTGCAGGGGATGGGACTAGGCATCTGGGTTCCTCCAATCCAGGGTTCCCAGAGTGGTAGAGAGGCATGGGGCGGAGGCTCACAGATGCTCCCTGATGGCAGTGGGCCTCAGGGCATGGCTTCTTCTCTGGTCCCACACTGGGCTCACCAGATCATTCCTGGCCACTGGTTCAGGGCCTCAGGTCATGGCTTCTTCCTGTTAAATCCCTTTGTTCACAGATTTGGTTCGGCTGTGATATTTCTTTGATTTTCTGTCTATTTCATCTGTCTCTCTGTGACATGGGAGACTGTGATCTCCTGTTACAACTGTGTCAATTACACAGTTACAATTGCTCATTTAGTTTTCCATGTCTGCCAATAATAGTCTTATATTGTTGAGTGCTCCCATATTAGATGCATATATATTTATGACTGTCAAGGCATTTATGCTATCTCCAGCTTTCTCATTGACCCCAACCAATCTTGTGTTATTGTTCTTTGCTTTGTTTTGTAGTTGTAAGATTGGTTTTTCATGGTCTCTTTCTATTTTTAAGATATCTTTCTTTTCATGATCACTAGCGGTAATTCTGTCTTTAAGATCTTAAATTTTATCCTTTCCTTCATTCAATCACACATATACTTTCATTGGAGGTTTTAATCTCCTAGATCTCTTTTTTGCATCTGTTTCAGATATTCTATTTCTCTCCAATGTTGGGCATTTTTTTGCCTCCATCTTTTTCTAGGCTCATCTAGTCTTTTATTTGTGTCTTCTATAATATCTTTGATTTTAAGCATCATTTCTTGTTGTATCTGAGAGATCATTTTCCCCTCTATAGCCTTTTCCACTTGTTTTTTCACATCTGTTGTTATCATTTCCGAAAGTTCCAGTGTTTGTCTTCTAACTTCATCTATATTGTTGAGTTCCAGGCCTGTCCTGGGTGGGCTGGGGGTCTGGGACTGCACCCCACCTCTGTGTCTTGCCATTCTCCATCTTCTCTTTTTTCTTTTATTTTGTCTTCTGTGTTGATACTCACCAATCTTGCATGATATATAGTTCTATCACCAGCATTGAGGCCTCTCTCAAGGAGGAAAGGAGATGTCCATTCCTCAGGGATGTCCTCCAGATGCAGCTGGTTCTTTAAAGCTATCCCAAGAACCTACCTTCTTTTAATGTTTACAGTTCTGTGATAATGTCCTTGTTGCACCCCAGAGATGTGCTGGATATGGAACTGATCTTGGCCTCTGGATGTGGGGGCTGGGACTGGTCTTCTGTCAGTGGAGTTCTCCAGGGTGCAACTGCTTTCTCATCACTGCAGCTTCAGATGCTTCCACATTATTGGCCTCACTAATTACTTCACCCTCCAGAGGTGTTTGTGTGTCTCTGTGCTGTGCTGTGCTGTGCTGTGCTGTGCTGTGCTGTTGTCCAGGGTCTTGGTGTTCCCCATGGTTTTACATTCTTCCAGCCAACCTGCCCTCTAGGATGCAACAGAGGAGGCTCGAATTGCAAACTCACTGTCGTCCAGCTGGCCCTTCCCTCCAGGATGTAATGGAGAGTGTAGACTCACTGTCTTCTAGAAGGTCCACACTCTGGGATGTAATGGAAGGGTGCAGAGTGCAAACTCACTGTCTTCCAGCCGGCCTGCCCCCTGGGATGTCTCACTGTAGTTTTCAATCACACCTCATATAGCACTTTATGGTAGCTTCTTTCACTTATGTTTTCAGAATTTATCCCTGTGATAGTGTGTAAAATACGTTTTTTCTTTTTCTGTTCCTTTTTTTAAAAAGTATTGGGGATTAAATCCAGGGCCTTTACACTGAACAATCTTTTTTTTTTTTTTTTTTTTGGTGCCGGGGATTGAACTCACGACCTCGCATTTGCCAAGCAGGTACTTATGCCACCAAGCTAAACCCCCAGCCTGAACTACACTCTTAATCCTTTTAATTTTTCAGTTTGAAATGAGATCTTGTTAAGTCACTAAGCTTCGCTGGCTAGGCTTAACCTGGTGATCCTCCTACCTCAGCTTCCCAGAGTGATGGGATAACAGGCATGCACCATGACACCTGGTTTACTTCATTTCGTTTGAGTGGCAAGTAATATTTGATTGTACAGAGATATCAAATTTTATCTATTCTTAATATAATAAACATTCAAGTTGTTTCTACATTTTGGCTATTATGAATAAAGTTGCTATAAATATTTATGTACAAATTTTTGTGTTGGCATAAATTTTTTGACCTTCTTGGAAAATGTCTGGATATAAAATTTCATATGGAAATTTGGTTTAGCTGTTTGAGAAGATGCAGGACTATTTCTGAACTGGCTGTACCATTTTACATTCTGACCATCAAGATAGGAGGTTTTAGTTTCTCCATATCCTCACCACCTTCATTATTACCTGTTTTTTGTTTGGAACTGTTCTCGTGAGTGTGAGGCGGAAACTCATTTTGGTAGGAATTTTTTTTTTTACCACATTTAATATTTCCAGTATCTGGGGAATAATGACACATAGTAAATATTAAATTTTAGAACTAAGAGAGAGGAAAAAGACATATTCAAGCAAAAGAAAATGAAAATATAAAGGCATAGAAACAAAAGGAAATAGGTTATATTCCATGAGGTGTTATAAACTTAGTATGAGGAAGTGTAGCTCTACATGGAGGATTTCGAGAGATGAAATTGAAGATAAAGTCAATCAATCAACAAACTTTGAATACTGTCATATACCAGGCAGGCAGTGTTTCTTGCACTACCATACAATGAGCAAGATAAAGTTTCTGCCTATAAGGAAGATTGAGAGTAGAAAGTATTATAAAATAAGCAAGTCAGAAAGGTTATGAGCAAAATTATTTGAAGAAAATCACATAGTCTTATACAATAAAGAGTAACTTAGGTGTTAAGGTCAAGTTAGCAGAAATGGGAGAGAAGATGGCATTTAAACATAGACCTGAATGGTCAATATTCAGTTAATTAGAGTTGGATATGTGATGCACCCTGTAGTCCCAGCTCCTTGGGGAGCTAAGGCATGAAAATCACTTGAGCCTAGAAGTTCTAGGCCAGGCTGGGAAGCATAAAGAAATCCTGTCTCAAAAAATTAGGTAAATGAAGCTCTTAAGAATCTCCAATCAGAGGAAACAACAAGGGCAAAGATTCTGAGACAATGCATTGAGCCGTTAAGTCAAGAGAAAGCCAATTTGAAGCAAAATATATAGATTTAAAAATAAGAGATTTATTGTCTCACATAGAAATCTGTCAATACACAGCCCCAGGTATGGTTAATTCACCAGTGTAATAGTGACATCAAAGACCTAGGATCTTCCCATTTTCCTACTTAGTTAATCTTTAGAATGTTTCCTTTTTATATGAATTATACAGATTGGCAATGAGCTTTTATTTGGCCCACTTGCCATCAAATATGGCATAGGTTATATTCAAAAAGAATGGTCAGGTTCATGAGGCATCCTCATATTTCTCTTTTGCCTTCTGATTTGTTGATGTTTTATAGTTTATGAGCCTTGATAGGTAGATTATTATTTCTTAATGAAACATGTATAATACCTAATTATGAAATGGAAAATGACTATAAAATATTTTAAGCTACACATATTACTCCATGACAAGTATTATTAATTGTCAAACAAAAAGCTGAACTCCTGGTTTTCTCTTTTTTAAAAAAAGTATTCCATACTTGCTGACCTTTTCTTCAATGACAAGTGTCATTGTCTTAGTTACTTTTCTTATTGCTAAGACAAAATACCTGACAACCAAAGTTAAAAGAGGGAAAGTTTATGTGGCTTACAGTTTGTAGAGGTTTCAGTCTATAGGTGGCTGGCTCCATGGCAGGATGGTGCATGACAGAGGGGCACTGCGGAGGAGAAACAGTTCGTTACAGGTTAAAGAAAAAAAAAAACAAAGGCAAGCAAGGAAGCAACCTTAAAAGTATCTATGCCCTTCAAACTTTATCCAGCCTACTTATGCAGGTAGCACTCACATCCTTAGTCCTCGCATCCTTGAGTTTAGCTTTGTGCCATGAATCAATCCTCTAGATCCAGCCATCTCTGTGAAAACCCCACCTTTGACTGCATGAGGCTTGGCAGGGTTGGGGGTTGGAGGGGTTAGGAGGGTCACATCTAGACATAGACATAATAGTCATTAATTATACTATCTAGCATATATTTTATAAGTTTTTTCCTGACACATAAATTGTGCATATTTATGGAGTACAGTGTGGTAATTCCATACAAGTAAATAATGCTTAATAATCAAGTAAGGGTAATTCGCGTTCTCTTCCCCTTAAGTATTCATCATTTCTTTGTGTTGCCCCGCAGATCTTCTTGAGAAAATAAACTCAATTTCTTCTTTGAGGAAAAAGTGGCGTTTTATTTTATTTTATGTTTTGGTACCAGGGATTGAACTCATGACCTTGCATTTGCCAGGCAGGTGCTTATGCCGCTGAGCTAAATCCCTGGTCCAAAGTGATGTTTTATTAATAAAATAAATTCAAGATAGAGGGTGAATGATTTTTGGAAACATTTCTATTATTTGATTTTCATGGCTGAAAATGTTATTTTCCACCCATACAGCTCTCCTCTTCGTATACCTTAAAATTGTGAAAAGTTTGCCAACATTCAAAACACATTCAAAAGGGCTTATTCAGTTTTAAATTCATCTGTTGAAAATATATCAATGCAGAGTCCTCTTATCTGTTTCCAAGGCCATGATATTTGCAGCCCAAATTTATATGAAAGACTTCATTGGATGATGGAGACTGAAAAGTGATTTTATGATTTGGTAAGTGTATCTAATCAAACATATTCCCTTTGAAAAGTTATGCCACTTGGATCACTATATTACTGTCAGATATAATTTTCATTTATGATGACCATTAGAACTAAGGATTAAAATATATGAATTTTAAAACCAAATTATTGACTCACATAACATGTTTAAAAAGTTTAAAAATACAAGCTATTTTTGCTAAAAATATTACATTTTATAGTATCAAGCATCTATTATTGTATAATATATATATCAATTTAATATCAATATAGCATTAAAAATATTTTATAAGAGCAAAACATGCCCTGTAATAAAGAAAAAAATAAAAATTTTTATTTTATCTTTTTCTAGTTTGGGGGTAATATGATTCACATGTTATATAATTTACTCATTCAATTGTATAGTTGAATAATTTTTAGCATATTTCAATAAAGTATATTTAATTACAATTATATTCAATTTAGAACATTTTTTGGCCCAAAAAGAATCTATGCCAGTTAGCAGTCATTTCTCATCTCTCTACAGAATGCCCTGTCCTAAGTACCCCCTTACTTATTGTCTCTACAGATTTGTCTCTTTTGGTTGTTTTAAAGAAATAGAATTATATAAAATATGGTTATTTGCTACTGGCTTCTTTTACCTAACATAATGCTTTCAAAGTTTATCCATGTTGTAATATGCATAAATACTTCATTGTTTTAAATGGATAAATAATATGGATATTCTCTCTTTTTTAATCCATTCTTCCATTGGTAGAAACGTTGGGTTGTTTCCATCTCTTGGCTATTGTAACTATTGGCTGCTGTGAGTATTCATATATAAGGTTTTTATCATATTTGGAAGCTGAAGTGATGTATAATATGACAATTTTATGGTTAACCTTTTAAGAAAGTCCAAGACCATTTTAAAATTCTATCTGCAATGAACAGCAATTAATCTACATCCTTGTCATTATCTTTACTTTCTCTTCTTTTCTCTTTTTTCCTCATTTATTTTGTATATTTTTCTTTGTATCAGTCAGAGTTTACTAGAGAAACAGGTATAACGCAAGACATACAAATGTATAGGAAATTACCAGATTACAATGGTCAGCCACAGAGTTGGACGAGAAAGTGTGCAGAGGATGTCTGCACACTGGAGGTCTCAGGGTTGCGTTTAAGGTCTTGAGCTCGCTGCAGGTGTTCCAGGTGAGGCCAGTGGGTCTGCAAAGGAAGGCTGAAGAGTGTACGCCAGAAGGCTGGAGGATCCAAGGCAGAAGCCCAAGAATCTGCTCTAGAAGCCAGGAGACAGCATTCAAACTGAAGGCAAGATTGAAACTCCTCCAAAGGACAGAACCTCTTTTATTTTGTTGTATCCCATTGAGTAGGAAGTGGTATCTCATTGCTTGATTACGTGTGTGTGTGTGTGTGTGTGTGTGTGTGTGTGTGTGTGTGAAAAGTGAATAAAAGCCTTCACATTGAGCCACATCCATTGTCTTTTTTAAATTTTTAGTTTTGCAATAGGTTCTAAGTTACTAAGTTACCCAGGCTGGGCTCAAACTTGCCATCCTCCTGCCTTAGCTTCCTAGAGTGCTGGCATTATAAATATGTGCCACCACAGCCAGCTTGCTTATAATTCTACAGTGACTAATTGATGTCAAGCATATATTGTGCTTGTTGGTAATTTGTATATCCTTGCTTTTAAAAGTCTATATCATTTGCCCATTTTTAAATTTGGGTTGTCTTTTCCTTATTAAATTGTGAGAGTTCTTTGTCTATTCTAGTTACTAGACTCTTATCAAACATATTATTTACAATTTTCTCATTCTGTGGGTTATCTTTTTCCATTCTTCATGGTATTGTTTGATGCACAGAAATTTTCTGTTTTGACAAGCCTGCTTTATTTATTATTTCTTTTATTGCTTGTGTGCTTGGTGTTATATATAAGAATATCACCAAATCCAATTATGAAAGCTCACCCTTATACTTTCCTTAAAATTTTCATTATTTAAGTTCTTTTAGGTTTTTATTCATTTTAAGATAATTTTTATAAATGATCTGATATAAAGTTCAACTTCATTTTTCTGCATGTAGTTAATCTAGTTGCCCCAGTATTTTCTGTTAAAAATATTACTATTTCCTCATTGGTTGTTTTTTGGGGAGAGGGTACTGAGACCTCACATTGGCCAGGAAGGTGCTGTGCCACTGAGCTATATCCCTGGCCCTTCATTGGGTGGCTTTGTTACCCTTATAAAAGTTAGTTGACTCAGACTTATTTCTGGGCTTTCAGTTCCATTACACTGATCCTCATGTAATACATACCATTTTGATTTGTACTGCATTTTGAAATTAGGAAGAGTGAATCCTCTTGCTTTGTTTAATCATTGTCTAGCTTGGTTAGGCTATCTAAAAAGACTATATATACTGCATGATTGCACTCATGTGACCTTATGGAAAAGGCAAAACTATAGAAAGTAAACAATTAGTTGTCAGAGATAAAGGATGTGGAAGCTTTGAATAAAAAATACTG
The DNA here is from genome assembly GCA_004027295.1 of Dolichotis patagonum. NCBI lineage: Eukaryota > Metazoa > Chordata > Mammalia > Rodentia > Caviidae > Dolichotis > Dolichotis patagonum. Next base: position 27,769 of record PVJX010019997.1, read on the forward strand.
GAAATGATTTTAGAGTCTTTAAAAAATTTCATGATATTTAATGATGGATACATGACACTATATATTTAGCAAAATTCACAGAGCTTTGAAAAATATAGAAAACCTATGTTAATATATGCCAATTTAAAAACCAGTCAGGAAATCAGGAATCTCAGTAGAATGTAGACTGTGGCTGAAGAATCTAATTGTATTGCTGTTATGGTACATGAAATGAACTTGTTTGATGGAGTAGGGCAGTGGAAGGAAAAAGAGACTGACATAGTTTTGAAAATGAATCCTGAACTAGTTAAAGCAAAGGAATTTAAACAGTATCCTTCAACTGATACTTTGTTTTGCACAAGGGCACAGATAATTACAAATTACTATATGTATAGACTGAAACTGAACAATTAAGTAAATTGATGGATAGCAGATGGCAGGAGCAAGGTTTCCTACTGTTGAAGTGGGAAGTCACAGATAAATGAGAGTAGATGTTTAGAGTGATCCATATGGTAAAGGGTTAAAATTGTTAACATCACTGTGAACTCATGTTTAGCTTAATATAGATACAGATGATCATGTATTAAAATATTCATAAATATGTGTGTATTCACACATGAATATGCAGACACACATTCCCTTACTCTGTCATTGTAAATAACTTAGAAGTGCATAGCAGTGAGCATATGCAACATCAGATATTACTTTCTCCAATACAAAGGAACAAAATTTCTTTAGAGAAATGAGTGTTTTTAATATTGGAGGTGGAAATATACAGAACAAAGCTTGAACATCTTACAGTGCTAGAGAGGAAACCCCCTCCTATGCATACACATCAAAAGAACAGAAGCCAACTAAAGTTCCCAAAAGTGAAAGATGTAACAATTTGAGCCACAAAATAAAGCAGTATTGGATTATAAGCCAAAGCATAAAATAGATATCCATGAGCTCATAGTAATATCAATAAGTGATTAAGTGCATAAATAAATGATGACAGAGAGCCGAAGCCCCCCTTTCAAATAATACAAATAATTTATGAGTATGGAGATTCTCTGTCGTCAAGGAAGTGGAACATAAATTCCCATCCCAAGAGTGTGGGCTTCATCTATGACTTTATTCCCAAGAACATAGAAAGGAAAAGGGAAACAAATCATAAGAGACTTGACAATAGAGAAACATGTCAAAACTACCTCAGCCAAATGATCATCATTGACAGGAAATTTTTTTTTAAGCAACACAGCACTTCACAACAAGACAACTGGACAGCACTTTACAACAAGGCAATTGGATATTAACTGTAGCTACAATAACTTTGTAATAGTTGAGCATTGCTTCACATACAATAATATCAAACATAACAAAGTAATATAAAACCATTCAAGAGAATGAAAGAATTACAAGGCATACTGAAACAAATAAAAGAAAATGAACAATGGCTACTGTAATATGTCATTTTCCATAAAAAAATTTTTTATAATATCACATATATTAAAATCCAATAAGACACAACATGATAGAACCAATGGTGATAGAAGAACAAAAGCATGGTAGCTCTTCAAAGCAAGATGATATTAAATCAGCAATGGCTGCCATAATGTCTTGTTTTCTTCAAAATAGCTGTTGATACCATCACACATAATAAAATCAAACAAAACAGAATAAAACCATTCCAACTGATGAATGAAAACATTATAAGGCTTCAAAGCAATGTAATGGGGAATCATGATTACCATAAAATCTTATGTACTCTTACTATTTTGTACACTAGGGAGACTATATGGTATTTATACAAGTGAGTTTGATTTATTTTGCTTATGAGTATGGTCTCAAGTTGCATCCATTTATTTATAAATATCTCAATGTGATCATTCTTTTTAGCTGAGTAGTACTCCATTGTATAAAAATACCACAACTTTTTTATCCATTCCTCAGTTAATGGACACTTAGGTTGTTTCCAAGATCTGGCTATTACAAATTATGCTGCTATAAACATGGGTGCACATATATCACTGTGGTATGATGTTTTCAGTTCTTCTGGGAATATGCCTCGAAGCGGAATAGCTGGGTCAAATGGGACTTCCAAACCCAGCTTTTTGAAGAATCTCCAGACTGACCTACGCAGTGATTGCACCAGTCTACACTCCCACCAGCAGTGCAAAAGAGTTCCTTTTTCCCCACAGCCTCTCCAGCATTTGTTGTTGGTAGTTTTCTTTAACCTGCCCATTCTTTCTGGAGTCAATGGAATCTCAGTGTGGTTTTAATTTGCATTTCTCTAATGACTAATGTTAATGAACATTTTTTCATATATTTATTGCCCTCATATTTCTTCATCTGAGAACTGTGTATTCATCTCAGATGCCCATTTTTGGATTGGGTCTTTGAATTTCGAGGGTCTGATTTTTTTAAATTCTTTATAAGTTCTAGACAGAAGTGCTTTGTCTGAGGGACAGTCCATTAAGATTTTTTCCCAATTTGTGGGTTTTCTTTTCACTCTGCTGGAAATCTCTTTCGACATGAAGAAACTGTTTAATAAGATATGGTCCCACTTATTGAATCTGGGAAGTATTTCCCATGCGGTTTGGTTCTTGTTCATGAATTCTCTACCTACCCCTATATCTTCAAGATTTTTACCTACTTTGTTTTCTAACAGATTCAGTGTTTCTGTTTTAATATTTAGATCTTTGATCCATTTAGATTTTAGTTTAGTACATGGTGATAGGCATGGGTCCAGTTTTAGTCTTCTGTATATGGATAGCCAATTTTTCCAGCACCATTTGTTGAAGAGACTGTCATTCTTCCAGTGAGCATGTTTGGCCCCTTTATCAAAGATAAGGTGATTGAGTGAGTTTTTGGTTGGGGTTGTATCTTCCAGTCTATTCAATTGATCTTCAGGTCTGTTTTTAGTCCAGTGTCATGTTGATTGTATTACAGTAGCTTTGTAGTATAACTTCAAGTCAGGGATTGTGATGCCTCCTGCCTTCCTTTTCCTGATTAGAATTGCCTTTGCTATTCTAGGTCTCTTCTGGTTCCAGATGAATTTTAGGAGTGATTTCTCTAGATCCATGAGGTATGTTAGTGGTATTTTGATTGGGATGGCATTGAATCTGTATAGTAATTTTGGGAGAATGGCCATTTTCACAATGTTTGTTCTTCCTATCCATGAACAAGGGATGTCTTTCCATTATCTGAGGTCCTCTTCAATTTCTTTTTTCAGGGTATTATAATTTTCCTTGTATACCTCTTTTACTTCTTTCGTGAGATTAATGCCTAAGTATTTCATTTTTTTGGATGCTAGTGTGAAGGGTGTTGCTTCTCTAATTTCTCTCTCAGTGAATTTGTTGTTAGTGTATAGGAATGCTATTGACTTTTGAGTATTGACTTTGTATTCAACTACATTGCTGAATTTATTTATTATACCTAGGGTTAGGGTTAGATTTAAATGGAGTTTTGGGGGTCTTCTATGTAGAGTATCATGTCATCTGCAGATAATGATAATTTAACTTCCTCTTTTCCTATCTTTACTCCTTTTATTTCTCTCTCTGTCTAATTGCTTTGGCTAGCATTTCCAGTACTGTGTTGAATAGGACATCCTTGTCTTGTGCCTGATTTTAAGGTAAAGGCTTTCAGTTTTTGGCCATTTAATATAATGCTGGCTGTTGGTTTGTCATAGATGGCCTTTATCATATTGAGGTAAAGACCATCTCTTCCAATTCTCTGTAAGGTTCTTATCATGAACGAGTGTTGGACCTTATCAAAGCTTTTTCTGCATCTATAGAGATGATCATGTGGTTCTTACTTTTGGCTCTATTGATATGGTGGATTACATTTATTGATTTACATATGTTGAACCATCCCTGCATTCCTGGAATGAATCCCACTTGGACATGGTGTATAATCTTCTTAATGATTTTCTGCATCCTGTCTGCCAATATTTTACTGAGAATTTTTGCATGTGTGTTCATGAGGGAGATTGGCCTATAGTTCTCTTTTTTAGTTGGATCTTTCTCTGGTTTTGGTACCAGAGTAATATATGCTTCCAGGAATCACTTAGGAAGAATTGCTTCCCTTTCAATTTCATTGTAGAGTTAGAGGAGTGTCAGAATTAAGTCTTCTTTGTATTTCTTGTAGAATTCCTCAGTGAATCCATCTGGGCCTGGGCTCTTCTTTTTTGGTAGGGACTTAATTATGTTTTCAATTTCATTAATAGAAACTGTGTTATTCAGTAGTTTTATATCTTCCTGACCCAGCTTTGGTAGTTCATATGTTTCTAGGAAACTGTCCATTTCTTCTTTGTTATCGAACCTATGAGAGTAGGTGATCTTCTGTATTTACACCGAATCTGTAGTAATTTCACATTTTTCATTCCTTATTTCATGAATTGAGTTTTTTCTTTCCTTTTTCAAGTAAAATTGGCTAGGGGCTTATCAATTTTATTTACTCTTCCAAAGAGCCAACTCTTTGGTTCATTGATTCTTTGTATTGTTTTCTTATTCTCTATTGCATTAATTTCTGCTCTGATATTTATAATTTCCTCCTTTCTTTTGGCTTTGGGCTTGTCTTGCTCTTCTTTTTCTAGATGTTTGAGATGTAGTATCAGGTTGTTTATTTGTGTTTGTTCTGTTTTCCTGATGTGGGAACTCAGTGCAATAAATTTTCCTCTGAGGACTGCTTTCATTGCATCCCACAAATTCCGGTAAGTTTTATTTGTAGTTTTGTTTGCTTGTAGATATTGTTTAATTTCTTCTTTAATTTCCTCTATGATCCACTGATTGCTGCAGAGTGTATTATTCAATTTCCATGTGTTTGTGGGGTTATTGCAGTTTCTTTTATCATTAATTTCTAGTTCCATGGTGCTTTGATCTGATGACATGCATGGGATAATTTCAGTTCTTTTGCATATACTGAAATATGTTTTGTGGGATAGTATATGTTCTGTTTTAGAAAATGTCCCATATACTGCTGAGAAGATTGTATATTCTGATGTTGTTGTATGGAACATTTTGTATACGTCTATCAAGTCCATTTGTTCACAGGTGTGATTCAGTTCTGTTATTTCTTTGCTGATTTTCTGTCTAGTTGATCTGTCCCTTTGGGTCAATGGCATGTTAAGGTCTCCTGTTATAATTGTGTTATTCCTTATTTGATTTTTCATTTCACTTAATACTTGCTTTGTATAGCTGGGTGCTCTGAAATTTGGTGCATATATATTTAAGACTGTTATCTCTTCCTCTTGAAGTTTTCCCCTAACTAGTATGTAATGACCTTCTTTATCTCTTTGGATCATTCTTGGCTTGAAATCCACATTGTCTGCAAACAGAATAGCTACTCCCACTTTTTGGGGGGGTTCCTGTTGCATGAAGTATTTTTTTCCATCCTTAGACTTTCAGTTTATGAGTTTCCTTTTGGGTTACATGCGTTTCTTTTAGACAGCATATGGTTGGATGTTGTTTCTTGATTCATTCTGCCAGTCTGTTTATTTTGATTGGTGAGTTGAGGCCATTTACATTAATGGTTATATGTGTTATATATTGGTTTACTGTTGACATGTTATCTTTCTGCTGTTGTATCTTTATCTTTCCATTCTGTTTAATTGTCTGCCTTCCTTGGTGGTTTTATCCTATGTCTATCTAGAATGTTTCAGTATTCTTTGTAGGGTTGGTTTGGTGATCATGAAGTTCTTCAGCTGTTCTTTGTAATGGAAGTGTCTTATTTTCCATCAATTTTGAAGGACAGTTTTGCAGGGTACGTCAGTCTGGCTTGGAAGTCATTTTCTTTTAGGTCTGAAATACTTGACTCCATGCTCTTCTTTTTTTTTTAATTTAAAAGAGAATAAAACAAAAGGGGACAGTACAGAGCAGATCAGAACAGGACAACATAGGCAACACAGTACTTTACATTAAGTCAACTGGACATCAACAGTATCTAACACCATATCTCTTACTCTGCTATAGTTGAGCATAGTTTCAATTACAATAATATCAAACATAACACAATAGTATAAAGGCATGCATATAGTGAAAGAATTCCAGAGCTTTCTGAACCGAATAACAGAGAATGATCAATGGGTATTATAATATCTCATTTTTGATAAAAAAGAAAAAAATTTGTTTGAACTATCACACATATTCAAATTCCAATAAGACACAATGTGGTAGATAGAACCAACGGTAATAGAACAAAAAAAGCATGGTAGGACTTCTAAGAAGGATAATATTAAATCAGCAATAGCTGTCATAATGTTTTCTTCAAAAC
>PVJX010019998.1:0-33761 GCA_004027295.1 Dolichotis patagonum
CTACTTTACATGCTTTAACTTTGTAATTTAAACAACTATTTCCAAGAAGTCAGTATGTAATTAGTCAAGTAATAATTTCTTAGGTTTTATTGTTGTACTTTTCCTTTTTTCCTTGGAATACTGTATGGTTGCTACCCTTTATTCTGTTTTATTTTGTTTTGTTTTTTCCTCTTTAAATAAAATTATTAAAAAAAAAAGACAATTGGACATCAACAGTAGCTAACACCATATCTCTTAGACTCTGCTATAGTCGAGCATAGTTTCAAATACAATAATATAAAACATAACACAATAGTATAAAGCCATGCATATAGTGAAAGAATTACAGGGCTTTCTGAACCGAATAACAGAAAATGATCAATGGGTACTATAATATCTCATTTTCGATAAAAAAATTTTTTTGTTTGAACTATCACACATATTCAAATTCCAATAAGACACAATGTGATAGATAGAACCAATGGTAGTAGAAGAAAAGAAGCATGGTAGGACTTCTAATAAGGATGATATTAAATCAGCAATAGCTGTCATAATGTTTTGTTTTCTTCAAAACAGCTGTTCATATCATCACGCATGATATAGTCAAACAAAACAGGATAAAACCATTCCAACTGATGATTGAAAACTTTGAAAGATTTCAAAGCTATGTACATCATTTATTTTAGAGTTAAAGGGATAAAATTGTTTTCTAGGTAGACCCCAAATATTAAACTAAATTACTCAAATGTTTGCTGATTTTTCCCAAACTACATTTCTGTAATTTCAGTACTTTTAAAATCTCTTTGGAAAGAAAATCTTTTTTTTTAAATGAGGAGAGCATTAAAAATAATAAATGAAAACCTTATAATGTCAATAATAATTTATAACCATAGGACCACATATATGGATTACTCTTACTAAAAAAAAAAGATGGCATAATTTACCATCTTTATTATACCATCTTTTTTTTTTTTTAAATAAGCCCATACCATAAGCCCAATGTAGGGACACTATTTTAAAAGCTGTAAGAGTATTGTAAAAGCTGTAAGAGAAAAGCAACGAATCATTTACAAAAGGTAAACCCACTAGAGTTATAGCAGACTTCTTTCTCAACACAAACGTTAAAAGCCAGAAGAGCTTGGAGTGGAGTGTTTCAAGCCCTAAAAGATAACGAGACTTAGATATGCTACAAAGCTGTCGTTGATAAAGAAATATGATATGACATTTGCCATAACAAAGAACACCTCAAGAAATTCAAGATTTCGGGCCAGGGATTTAGCTCAGTGGCTTAAGCACCTGCCTGGCAAGCGTGAGGTCGTGAGTTAGATCCCCAGTACCAAAAAAAAAAAACAAAAAAAAAGAGAAGAAAAAAAAAAAAAAAGAAATTCAAGATTTCCATACCAGAACTCTAAAAATTTCTCAAAGATATTCTAGGAGCATCAGTGAAGCCTAAAAATAAATAGATAGAGGGACTGGGGATTTAGCTTAGCAGCATAATTGCCTGCATGGCAAGAGCAAGGTCATGAGTTCAATTCCTGGTACAAAAAATAAATAATAGATAGATAGATACAAGAATGAATACACCTGGTAGTGTGAGCAATTAAGCAGAAAGGGTGGGGTGAGGAGGGACCAGCAATAGGAAAATAATGCAATGACAGGAGTAAGTCTCAATACAAAATTGTCTCAATTCTCCAGTCAAAAGTCATAGATTGGCAGAATACACCAAGAAACAAAATCCAAAGGTATTCTGTACACAAGAAACACATTATTCTGTACAAAAACAAACTCACAGACTAAAAATCAAAGGATATAAAACAGTATTTCATGCAATAGGAACCCAATAAAAAGCAGTAACAGTTATTCAGACAAAGTGGACCACAAGCCAAAACCCATCAGAACAGGCAAGACAGTTACTACATGCTGGTTAAGGGAACAGTTCAGTACAAAGACAATAATTACACACATATATACATCAAACACCAACATATCCAATTTCATAAAACAAATATTACTGGGCATTAAAAAAATTAGATAAACATCAACACAGTAAGATATCTCAATACTCCACTGTCACAAACAGATCAACTAAACAAAAAAAATCAACAAAGAAATATCAGAATTGAACTGTCTTTTAACAAATGGACTGCACAGATATCTAGAGTATTTCATCACCAACAACAGAATACACATTTTCTCAGCAGCACATAGGACTTTCTCCAAAATAGGATATGTGCTAGCTCATAAATCATACATGAGGTAAATGCAAAAGAACTGAAATAATCCCACGCACATTATCATAACGTAACGTAATGAAATTAGAAATAAATGGCAGAAGAAACCACAGGAATCATGAAAACACATGGAAATTAAATAATAACCTCTTGAATAATAAGTGGGTCACAGAAGAAATCAATTAGTTCCTAGAATCAAATGATAATGCAGTACAACACACTGGGACCCATGGGACACAAACAAAGCATTCATAAGCAGAAAATTTATAGCTGTGAATGCATACCTCACAAAAACAGCGCAAACTCAAATAAACACTCTAATGATAGGACTGGCATGGTGGCTCATGCCTATAATCCCAGCACTTGGGAGGCTGAGGCAGAAGGATTGCCACAAATCTGAGGCCAGCCAGAACTACACAGTGAATTTAAGGCCAGCTTAAGCTACATAGCAAGACCCTATCTCAAAAAACCAAACACCAAAAACCAAAAACCAAACCAACCAAACCAACCAAACAACAACAACAAATAAACTTCAAAAAAGCCTAAAAAACAAAAAACCCCAAAAAGCAAAATGAAAAAAAAAAAACTAATCTAATAATGCACTGCAAGATCCTAGAAAAACAAGAATCCAAATCCAAAACTAGCACAAGGAAGGAAATTATAAAAATCAGAGCAGAAATAAACGATACTAAGGGAAAAAAAGATACAAAGAGTTAATGAATTGAGAAGCTGCTTCTTTGAAAGAATAAATAAAATGGACAACCCCCTAGCCAATCTTATCAAAAAAGGAAAGGAAAGCAAATCAATGCAATTAGAGATGAAAAGGGTGGTGCTGGGGACACAGATCAGTGTGAGTGTGATCTGGCGAGTGTGAGGTGGTGAGTTCTAGTCCCAGTGCCCCCCCAAAAAAAAGAAAAAAAAAAAAGAAAAACCATGAAAAGGGTGAAATCACAACATACTCTGCTGAAATCAAGAAGGTTATTATTATTAATAAGTAGTTACCTATTTAGAAAACCTATACTCTGATAAAATGGAGAACTCAGAAAAGATGAGTTGATCCCTACATACATATGAACCAAGAGGACATGAGAACCCTGAATAATCCAATGTTAGGCAATGAGATTGAAGAAGTAATAATAAAAAAAAAAAAAAAAACTATTGACTAAGAAAAACACAAGTCCCAATGAATTCACTCCCTAATTCTACAAGAAATTCAGGGAAGATCTACCGTCAAACTCATTAACTCTTTAATAAAATTGAATGAGAAGGAGTACACTCGAAGTCATTCCTGGAATGATTCCTAAACCAGATTCCTAAACCAGAAAAAGATCCAATCAAAAAAAAGAACTAATCTCTTTAGTGAACATTTATGCAAAAAATCTGCAACAAGATATTGACTAACAGGATGTAACCAATCATCAGAAAGATCATACCTTATGATCAAGTAGGATGCATCCCAGGCCTGCAACAGAGGTTCAATATATATAAATCAATAAATGTAATATATCACATAAACAGAAGCAAATACAAAATTCACATAATTTCAATTGCTGCAGAAAAAATCTTTGACAATGTCTAACATTCATTCATGTTAAAAAAAAAAAACAAACCCTGAGGAAAACAGGTATAGAAAGACCCTATCTCAATCTGATAAAAGCCATTTATGACAAACCAATGGTCACCATCATATTAAGTGGGCAGAAGCTGAAAGCTTTCTCTCTATAATCAGGAACAAGACAAGGATGTCTGTTAAAACCACTACTCCAATATAATTCTTGAAACATTAGCAGAGCAATTACACAAGAGAAGGAAAAAGTGGTATCTATATATCTATATATCTATCTATCTAAGGAAGTGAAAAACCTCTACAATTAAAACTGTATACAAGGAAAACTGCATTACTTTGAAATGAGAGACTGAAGAAAACATCAGAAAATGGGAAGACATTCCCTGCTTCTGGATAGGTAGAATCATTATATTCAAAAATGGCCATAATTCTAAGACTGATACGTAGATTTATTGCAATCCAAATTAAAATACCTCACAAAAATCAGAGAAAATAATCCTAAAATTCATATGGGACCACAAGAGACATACAATAGCTGGGCAATAAGAACAAGGTAGAAGGAAGCCATAAATCTGGATTTCAAGTCAAACTACAAAGTAGCAGTGATAAATAGCATGGTATTGGGGGGTGGGGGGGAAACAAACACAGAATTAACAGAACAGAATAAAGGAATGCAGAAAAACTCCAGGCACATTCAGCTGATGTTCAAGAAAGGGGCCAAAACCTTATGCTGTGGGAAAGATAACTTCTTTTTTTTTAATCTTTCTTTCTTTAATTTTTTTTTTTTTTTTTTTTTTTGGATACCAGGGATTAAACTCATGACCTCACGCTTGCCAGGCAGGCACTTATGTCACTGAGCTAAATCCTCAGTCCTATTTTTTTTTTTATTTTAAAGAGGATAAAACAGAATAAAACCAATCAAAACAAACTAGTATAAGAGATACATGCCTGGGCTGAGGATTTAGCCCAGTGGCATAAGCGCTTGCCTTGAAAGCATGCGGTCGTGAGTTCAATCCCCAGTACAAAAAAAAAAAAATACATGCCTAAAAACATTACAAAACCAGTAATAGAGGGCTGGGGATTTAGCTCGGCAGCATAAGCGCCTGCCTGGCAAGCGCAAGGTTGTGAGTTCGATTCCCAGTACCAAACAAAAACCAAAAATAATAATAATAATAATAATAATAACAAAAACCAAAATAAAATAAAATAAAATAATAAAATAGCCAAAAAAATAAAATAAAAAACCAAAAAAATAATAAAATAAAACACAAAAATAAAAAACCAAAAAATAATAAAATAAAATAAATAAAATAATAATAATAATAAAATAAAATAATAATAAAAATAAAATAAAACTAAAAAAAAATCAACGATAGTTACAATGCCTTTTGATGTCTTCAAAATGGCTGCAGATAACTTCAGACATAGTAAAAATCGAACAGAACAGAATAGAATAGAATAGAAACAATAAAAACAAGACAATGAATGCAATAAAGAACTTCAAACAAGCCAATAGTAAACCCAAAATTGCTATCATAATATATCTTGCTGTCTTTGAAATAGCTGCTCCTGCCATCAGATTTGACATAATTAAACAAAACAAAAAAGCATGAAACTCAACTCAACAGTGGAAACAATCTAGAACTTTTAAAACAAGATCATAGGGAATCAACAATGGCTGCAACCCTCAGAAGGAGATGCCCCCTAGATGCCACACTGTGTACCACTGTCCTCTGAACCCAGGATCAGACCACTGGCCCCAGACCTGCAATGTTAGTGAAACACCAAAGCACCACACGCATCCAACTGCATTTTACCTCCATAGCTATCATCACAGCCTTTCTCTGGACAAGCCGGTCATTTACGGGAGTATGAGGGTAGGGTATGATGGTACTTCTTGTTTGCCAGCCCCTGTGCTGGAAAGAGCTAGGGTCTGGCTGTTCCACTCTAGCGGGGGTCCGCACATGGCACAGATTCCCAGACTGGGCTTGCTCAGTCCGCGAATGGTGCTGCCTCCAAGATAACTTCTTTAACAAATGGTGCTGGGAAAACTGCTATCCACAGGCAGAAGACTGAATCTAGACCCATATCTCTCACCATGTACTACACTAAAATTAAAATAGATTAAAGATCTAAATATGAACATAGCATCCTAGATAAAATAGGTAAAATTCTTGAAGACACAGGCATAGATAAAGACTTTCTGAACAGAACCTCAAATATACAAGAAATAACACCAAGAATCAACAAATGAGATCATATCGAATTAAAAAGCTTCTACACAGCCAAGGAAACCACAGAGAGAAGAGACAAACTAAAGAATGAGAAAAAAATTTTGCTGGCTATTCTTCAGACAAAGGAACTAAAAAAACTGGATTCCCTAAAATAAAAAACCCAATAAAAACAATGGGCAACTGAAATGAACAGACATTTCTCAGAATACAAATGGCCGATAAATACATGAAAAAATATTCAACATACCTGCCCATGACAGAAATGCAAATCAGAACAAAACAAAACGGAAAACACTGAGATTCTATCTTATTCCAGAAAAAATGGCTACCATCCAAAAATCAGATAAAAACAAATGCAGGCAAGGCTTCAGTGGGTAGAGGGAGGAACCATTCTTCATTGTTGGCGGGAATGTAAACTAATATAACCATTACTGAAATAAACACGAAGATTTCTCAAAAAACTACAATAAGACGTTCCAGGTATTTCATACCTGGGAATTTTCTCTCCTGGGAATTCAATATATCATATATATCATATTACAGTGATACATGCATACCCATGTTTATAGCAGCACAATTTATGAGAGCTAAATCTTGGAAACAGCTTGTATGTCCATCAACATCTGAATGGATAAAGAAAACACTATATTTATACACAATAGAGCACTCTTCTGCCATAAAGAAAGATAAATCAGTTGCAGAATCAGACTATAATGTTAAGTGAAATAAATAAGACACAAAAACTTAAATACTGCAAGGTTTCTCTTATATGAGAAACCCAAAATATAAAAAGCAAAATAAGAAATAATAGGAACAAGAAAAGGAATGAGGTGGAGAGAAGGTAGGGATAAAAATGCATCCAGGATGGATGGGAAACGAAAAGGATGCAAAAAGAAGTAAGGTGTATTATGTACATGTACCAACTCCTCATGATGAATGTAATCATTATTTACTGAAAACATGTATGTCTTAGTTACTTTTCTCATCACTGAGACATAATACCTGATACAAGTTAAACAAGGACAGGTTTATTTTAGCTCAGTTTGTAGAGGTTTCAGTCTATAGTCAGCTGGCTCCACAGCAGGGTGGCATGGCAGGAGGGCATCGCAGAGGAGAAACGGTCCACAGCAAAGCAGGCATGAGGCAGCAAGCAGAAGCAGCAGACAATAAAGCAGGCCTCTCTCCCCCTTTTATTCCACCCAAGGTGGGTCCTTCATTATTCATACCCAGAACTATGCTAAACCAATCAGTGGAATAATTTAGTACCACCCATTTTTAGTCCCAGTGATCAAACACCTTAGATCCAGCCAGCTCTGAAAAGCCCCATCTATGAATGCATGAGGCTCTGAGGGCACATCCAGACACAAGCCATAACATTCCAGCCCTGGCTCTAAAAGACTCATGCATATTCCTTTATGCACAATTTATTTAATTCATCTCTAAAGTCCAAAGTCCTAGCAGTTCCACAATTGCTGAAAAGTCCAAGTTCAAAGTCTCCTCTGAAATTTAAGGCAAACTCTTAGCTGCAAGCCTCTGTACAAATGAAAACAAAGTTAAATACTTCCAACATAACAGTGACACAAGATAAATATTCCCATTCCAAATGGTACAAATAGAAGAACAGAAAGGAATGGGACTAAAGCAAGTCCAAAATCCAGCAGGGCAAACATCAAGTCCTGTACTTCCATATCCAGCATCCCAAGCAATCCATGGAAAGAAATGAACTCCAAAAGGCTTGAGTGGTTCTGCTGCTATGGCATCGATTTCTAAGTGTAGTAGTGAACCCCATTATAAGGAACAAATTCTCTAAATATTTCCAATATACAATGGTACATGGTGCTTTGGCATTCTCAAAGCCAAGTTTTTACCTTTGCAATTTTGAGCCTGTAGGAGGTGGAGTCCTACTGGTTCTCACAATGTTCGCAGGTCATCTTTTCTATTTTCCTGTTCCTTCTCAGCAATCAAATTTCCCTCTGCTCCTTCTCTGCAAACTGTTAACTTTACCAAAGCTTCCTTTCTGGCCAAACTCAAAATGTTTTAAATCATTCTGCTGGGCTCTTTGCTCTTGATTCTCAAAATAGATCTGGCTACAAGGCTCCAACAGTAGCTATGCCACAGCCTCAACATTAGCCTTAAAATTTCTTCTGCTAGATTAGTCCACTGCTCTTAATGTCAATCTCAGGCAAAGTCTTTGAACAAGAGCAAAATGCAGACAAATTTTCAGCCAGAGCATAACACACATAATCTGGAGTCCAAGTGCCAATGGAGTCCTTCTTTCCAGCTGATACCTCTTCAGCCTGGTCTTTTCCAGCAACATTGCAGTCAACATTCTGTCTTCTGAACTTCGACCAGAATCTCTAGTCAAGTTCAGCTTACAGCATTCCAAGGCTGTTGCTTCAGCCAGCAACTCCAAATCATTCCAAATTCTTCCTACGAGCCAGTTCCAAAGGCTCCTGAATGACACGGTCAAGACAGTCATAACAACACTTGATAAGAAAATCTGTTTTAGTTATTTTTCTCATCGTTGAGTCACAGTATTGAACACTCACAAGTTAGAGGAGGAGAAGTTTATTTCAGCTCACAATTCATAGAGGGCTCGCCCATAATTAACTGGCTCCAAGACAGGGCAGTATGGTAGAGGAGCAGGACAGCGGAGAAACAATCCATGGCACAGTAAGCAGGTAGCAGCAAGCACAGTAAAGCAAACCTCCCTTTCCCTTTTATCCCATCCAATCTACAAGCCTTTTGGGGGCTTCCACCTATACCAATGGTGGGCCTTCCATTATTGACACCCAGAAATACCCTAAACCAATAAAAAATTTAGTACCACATATCCTTAATCCCAGTATCACATGCCTTAGATCCAGTGAGCTCTGAAAGCCCCACCTATGAGCACATGAGACTTTGAGGAAATATCTAGATACAAGTTGTAGCACATGTACTAACAGAAACTAACAGAAGTAGGAGGAAGAGGAGGAGAAGAAGAAGGAGAAGGAGAAGAAGCAGTAGTAGTAGAAGTTTATAATCTGTGTTAGGTGAGGCTCTAGCAGAGCACAACACTGTATGGAACTGTGGCTGTGCCAGGGCCAGGGCCTGGGGCACTGACCTCTCAGCCAGTACCACTACTCCAAAGGCACGCAGATCTGCCAAGAGAACAAGACAGGAGAGTTCATGCTTCATCTTCTTTGTTACACCATCTTGTCTTGCATACATCACAACTTCCTAATCCATTTCTCTGCTTCCATTCTCAATTTCCTAGAACTCAACTTCCAGACAACAGCCAGAATGCTGTTCCAAAAATAAATAATTATAAATAAATTTAAAATGTTATGAATATTAATAAAATTAAATAAATTTAAATAATTGTCCTCTGCTTAAAAATCTCCAGTGGCTTTCTACTCAAAACAAAAAACAAACTGCTCATCTTGGTCTACAGGGTTTTGCTCACCTTTTTTAGTTCTACACTGCCCACTGTTTCCCTAAGTCACTCTGTTCCAGCCACATGGCCTCTTAAAATATGTTCTTGTAGCAAATCAAACTTCCTCCCTTCTTAGGCACTGAACTAGAGGGCTTTACCTAAACTATCTCATTTTGTTTTCACAACAAACTCTGAGGCTTAAAAAAGGATGAATCCTAGTTACATAGTTTATGAAGGATGGAAAGAGAATCTGAATCCAACAAAATTTCACTGCTGAGTTGAGCTTTAAAATTGGGGGCTTTGAGACCTGGGAAGATGGCAGAACAGTAATTAGCAGAGTAAACAGCCTCTCTGGGAGAAACAATCCAGATGCTGGAATATAGCATTCTGGAGAAGATAAGAAGGAAGTGGGTGCCCTCGACCTAGAAAGAACCTAAAGTGAGAAATGAAGCCCGCAGAGAGAATTTAAAAAAAGAAAGAGAAAAACTTAAAAAGAGGAAGGCAGTACACTGCTGATGGCACCTCACTCTGAGCAGGAACCACCATGCGAGAAGCACTGTTGGAACCTGGGGATGCATGGTCACCGTGAAGCTGGCGGCTGGCAAGCCCAAAGGCCTCTCCAGGGAGACGCGGTGGCAGAGGGGAGCAGTGGACCGAAGAACTGCACTAGCTGGCAGTGAATGTGAGGGACTCAGTCCTCCTGTGGGTGTGGGGGATTGGCCGGGGGCCATTTTGGGGTCGGGCAGGATAAGCCAGGAGCCAGAACTGCAGCCGGCTCCATTCAGCCACTAGCTTGGAGCAGACTGGTGGAAACTGCCTGGACTGAGTCCCACCCTGTGCGCAATACAACAGCCATTGCTGAGGTTTCCCTAAAACTATCCCCAACCAGCCCTACCCAGCTGCGAGTACTATACCTGGTGAGGGCTCCCTGCAGTTAACCAGATTGGGAGGGAGATGCCAGCCTGCCCCGCCCCTGCTTACACTCCTATAGCCTACAACAGCACATCCAAAGCACATCAGATATCCCTAGATAACACAGGCTAGAAAAAGCAAAATCTTACTTCAGAGAAATTATAGCCAACACAGGAAGTGCCGGGGACCTCACTACCCACTTGTCCAGAAGAACCAGGAACATGACTAGAGGAAGAAGCAAAAGGCAGTCTCTGGCCTACAAAACAAGCAGTACTGGTCCAAGAGATGTATACACGAAGAGATAGGGAGTCACACACCTGAAGTTTCTGAAGCAACAGCAACTGAAATAAAGAAACAACTTTAAGAGGCTATAAAAGAACTGAGAACAGAAATAATATCTCAGGTAAAAGAAGAAATGAGAAACATAATAAAAGAATTGCTAAGCACCTCTAAAGAAGACACAGATGGAAGAACAGAGGAGCAGAGAAAAATGAGGGAAACCTTCAATGAAGAAATAAAAAAGATTTAGAATACGTGAAACAGATTCAAAGAGATTACCAGGAAATTAAAAACTCCATTGAAAGCTGGCAAAACTGCTTGAAAGAAACTCAGGATAGACTATCAAACCTTGAAGACAGGTTTGCAGCTAGCGATCATAAAAGGAAAGATCTCTTAAGAATAACAAGGAACCAGGAAGTAACATACAAAGGTTAGAAGGACAAGAGGATCTATAACTTAAAAATAAAAAAAAAAGTGAGCAAAAAAGCAGTGATAAACACAAATGAAATACAAAGGCTATTTGCAGAAATAATTAAAGAAAACTTCCCAAGCATAGAAAAAGGAAATGATATTCAGATAAGTGAGGCATACAGAACTCCAGCCAGCTATAACCAAAATAAATCTATACCCAGACATATAATAATCAAGATCCTAGAAACTCAACACAAGAACAAAATATTAAAAGCTGTCAGAGAAAAGGAACAGATCACCTATAAAGGAAAACCCATCAGAAGCACGACAGACTTCTCGACACAAACCATCAAATCAAGAAGAGCTTGGAGCAACGTATTCCAAACCCTGAAAGAAAATAACCTCCAACTCAGATTGATGTATCCTGCAAAACTGTCTCTCAAAATTAATGGAGAAATAAGATGCTTCCATGACAAAGAGAAACTGGGAGAGCTCATGACCACCAAACCAACTCTACAAAAAATACTGAAAGATGTTTCAGAGAGAGAGAGAAAAAAGACTATGGTTTCAGCAACAGTGGCAGAGGGGGTTCATTGAATGGGGCAGACATTAGAATGAAGAGGAAAAGTAGACAACCAACAGCAGAAAAATAGCATGACAGAGATGAGGCAGAGAAAGTTGGCCATAATCATTAATATAGATGGCCTCGATTAATCAATAAAAAGAAACACAGGCAGAGTGGATCAGGAGATAGGGTCCATCAATATGCTTTATATAAGAAATACATTTAACCCAAAAGGGGATTTATAGACTGAAAGTCAAAGATGAGAAAACAATGCTCTATGTGACAGGGAACCAGAAAAAATTGGAGGTAGCTTTCCCATCAGCTGCAGACTGGTAGTAAGGCACAGACACATTTATACAATGGAAAACTACTCAGCTATAAAGAAAGAAAACCTTGAGGCTCTTGTAGTTAAATGGATACACCTTGAGATCATATTCAGGGGTAAAAAGGTTCCAAATCACTTAAGTGAATATCAGGTTGCCTCCTTAATATAAAAAAAAACTAAGGAGTTAGTGGGATCCAAAACGTACAATACATCCTGTCAAAATGAAAGGGGAAGAAGTGTCTAAAAAGGGAAGGCAATGGCCATTAAGCTATTATCATGATTTGAAACCCATATTGTTTTCATTATTCTGTTTGGTTTCATTCTGTTTTAGCTTGCCTACTTGTATTAGATTTGATGGCAAGGACAGCTATTCCAAAGATAGCAGGATATATTACAGTAATCATTTTTGATTTCCTGTTAATTTGACTTGAAGCCCTGTATTGCTTTCACTGTTTTGTTTTGAGTGATTTTATTCTATTCTGTTTTGTTTGATAGTATCAAGTCTGATGGTATAGGCAACTACTTTGAAGACAATAAGATGCATTAAAATACCCATTGTGATTTGACTATTATCTTCCTTTGAAGTCCTATAATGTCTCCAATGTTTTGTTTTTATTGGTGTTGTTCTGTACTGTTTTGTTCAATTTTATAATGTCTGATGATATGGACAATTCTTTTGAAGATAACAAGAGGCATTACGGTAGCCATTAAAAAATAAATAAATAAAATAAAATCGGGGGTTTTTCTTTTTGCTTGTTTCAGTCTTTTTTGTTTGTTTGTTTGTTTGTTTAAGAGAAGGTTTCACTATGTAGTTAAGGCTGGCCTTGATCTCACTTTGTAGCCCAGGCTGGCCTTGAAGTAGCAGCAATTCTCTTGCCTCAGCCTCCCACGTGCTGAGATTTGCAGGCATGTGTCACCATGCCCAGTTTAAAATTGGGGATTTAAAGGAGGATCCAGTCATTATGCTGACTGACTCCATTTTGTTCCTCTGGCCTGTTACTTCTATGGGTCATTTATCCTCACTTTATTTCTGGTTCCAAGAACAGCAAGACTTACAGGCAGATCACATCATGAGGAAACCACATCACCTTCCAAGCAATAATAATTTCTCCAGAGCCAGCAGGACTCCACAGAACTAGACCTGAGTTAAGGATCAACCTGAACAGTTTGGCCAGGTCTGTTTGACTACGTATACTTCTTGTTCCCAGATTCTGTCTTTTCCATATATAATTCTGGTGCTCCTGTAAGTATCCTGAAGACACAGCTTAGGATAAATTTCTTAACCAGCTTACAGCTCTCATCTATGGCTGGATTCTCCAGGTAGCAAGTAGTCAAATCTGGTGTGTTGGGACCTCCAGAGTCAGGCTCTGGCTTAGGATTCTGGTGACAAGTACACAGGCTTCACTTCCACGTTACATCCAAATGGAGCACCCACTTTCACTGCACCCATAGAATAAGGCAACCGGCTTCTCCTAAGGCAAACTGCTTCTCTGTCAAAGCATTTCTTGGAAACACCCCAACATACACACACACACACACACACACACACACAGGCTCACACACCAAAAGTTGATGCCACACCAGTACTGCCCTACAATCCTCAAGACACATGGACAACCATAAATTTTGACTTGATGCCTCTTAGCCCCAAATTTTCTTGGATCATTTTAAATCTGCAACTATTTAATTACAATAAAAACACAACTATAACATGAAACCCAAGTTACTTTTATGAATGGTTGGAACATTATTTCACATTTACGTTAATGTAAATATTTCGGTATTTCAAAGAGATTTTCTACGACTTATTCTTTCCTGGCTCTATACAGTATAACAACATACGAAATCTGTGCCAATTCATCAGATGGCTCACATTTTATAAGAGAACGATACATGTAAGAGCTGAGTTTTATATTATGGAGTGGGGACCTCTCAGATCTGCCTGCCAAATGATCTTGTTGGTGGAATGCCTCATTGCAGAACAGGTATTACTTTATATAAAGCTAAGATTGATCAAATCAGTACCATCAATTGTTTTAGGTCTCAGCTTCTCCTTTTATAAAATGAAGATACCAATACTTTTTCAGGATGGGTCTGAGAAGTCAGTGAGTTATGCTTGTTGACTACTTGATACAGTTAAGTGCTAGTTTGCTCAGTCAGAGGTAGCTACTTTTCTACTTCTTAAAATCATAATCTAAGGGTGGTTAAATGAAGCTCTCAGTGAAAAATCTATTCAATTACCAAACACCTTCTCAACAACAAAAAAATGAAGGCAGCAGTCTTCCACTTTGCTACACTAACTGCAAGTACCAAGTGTTTGCTACACTAAAATGAGTCAATCTAGCTGACTAAATCCAGACTTTAAAAAAAATTGTTTCTAAATCCAGCTTCTTAATTGTGACTCAACATAATCCAACCATTACTAACCAGCATGGGAATCTTATCAGCCCCTGCCATTGCTTCCCCCCACCCCATATGTAACTGTGGTTTCTATCCAGGGATATGGACTGGGGAGTTTTCTCCCTCCCTCTTTTATTCTTTTCCTAATGGGTATAAAGTAGTCCAAGCACTATCTTTGATCTTTTCTTTCCCTCGGGAATTTATGCAGGGCTGAGCAACAACTGACTTCCAAAGGTCACTACAACAGGCCTTAGAGTAAAAACAACCTTAATTATGAATCCATAAAACTCAACTGAGTCTGGTTGGGTTTTCAGAAACACATCTGGTTTAAGAATTTATTCCTTGAAGTATTATCTTCAGTCCTTTCTAATTGCGAATGCAGGACACCACTATATCGCTTAATAAAAATCTCGCAAATACTTGAAATAAATTCAACGTTTCATTTATTCAGGTATTTGAGTCTAACTCAAATTCTGTCACTGGAGGATTAAAGGCGGCAGTCTCACACTGTTTCCAATATCCACTTCCCGGAAAATCTCTTTAAAAATGCTTACTGTGATTTTCCAAGTGCATTTACTATTTGGAGGGTACACTCCAGGAAAACCTTCACTGCCAATAAATCCAGATTCTCCAGTATGAATGCCACCACATCTGAAAACAGGTCTGGGAAAATAAAAGAAGAAAGGATACTTAATTTGGAACATGATCTAAAAATCCAATGTCAACTTCAGAAAGGTATAACACATTAGCATTGATAGGAGTTAAAAGTATTTAATAAACAATTGTGCCAGCTGGAGTTGGTGACACATTCTAATCCTAGCTACTCCTAGTATTTACAATCCCCAGTAAATAAATAAACAAATAAATAAATGCTTCGCCAGATAAAATCTCCAAAAGCTTGCTCCTTGGATGTTTAAATTATAGCTTCATAAAAGTCTCTAGATGCTACCATAATTATATATATAAAATATATATTTTAATAGTTTGCCAAAAAATGTATACACACTAGTACCTTTGGCCTCTGCAATTAAAAAAGTAGTGGGCTTGGCTTCCAGGCATTTATGTTTTTTTTTCCTGAAGTGTATATGCATTTTTTGGCAGGCTCTGTGTGTGTATGTGTGTATGTATGTATGTATATGTATATGTATATGTGTATATATATATATATATATATATATATATATATATAAAATTAAGTCCTTCAGATAGTGTTCAAGTCTGGCAGGAAAATGATAAATGTATCAATTTAACTGGAGAGAGTCGGTGAGAAGGTGAGAGGCCAAGTGAGGATTTTAGACATGGTTTTAAAGATAGGCAACAATTAATATAAAAATTTTTTAAATTCCAGATTTGGAGACATGCCTAGTTCTCCTCCCCTTTTTCTGAAACTCGCACTCAAAAGGGAGGCTAACGTAGGTGAACATGTTGGAAGAGATGCCAAAACTGGACCTCGGGCGTGTCCCAACTCCAGGTCCCCCCAGGGAACTGCTAAGCGCAAACGTCCCGCAGCGGCTCCCAGGGCACCGCGCGACTCGTTTTCCCCTAGATTTGCGTCTCTGGGCAAAGCTCTGAGGGGGAAAAAAAAAAGCAGTAAACCGAAGTTCACATATTTGGGACCGACGCTTCCCCTCCGCCCTCACAAACCTTCGGAGAACCGAGCGGCAAGTCAGTCCGAGCCCCGCCACGTGGTGGCCCGGCCCGCTGCAGAGCGGAGCGCGGCGCGCGGGGGCGCGGAGGCAGCCTCGGAGAACGCGGCGCGCGGCCCTGGGCGGAGCTCCCACCCGAGCCCCGCGGTGCGCAGGGTCCCACGCCGGCTTGTCCGGGCCCCGCAGAGCGGGAGGAGGGGATTGCGCCGCGGGTGCGGCTGTAGGGGTGCAGGGAGAGGGATCCGGGGCGGGGGTCGCGTTACCTCTCCGGGGGCTGCGGCCGGGACAGCTGGGCGGCGGCGGCGGCTAGCAGCAGGCAGAGCGGGGCCCAGGCGCTCGCGCGCCTCATGGCTGGTGTAGAAGCCCAGGGCTCCACCCACAGCGCGCGCACCGGCACCCTCCGCACCGCTTCACACCGCCGGCGCACGCCGCGGCTCAGCGGACTCTCGCGGTCCCCTCGCTTTCTCGCGCGCGCAGCTCCGCGCGGCAGCCCAGGTAGCCGGCTGTGAGCGGTGGGCAGGCGGGGCAGGGGCGCTTTTAAGGCGATTACTGTGCCGTCTGACTCGACGCTTAATTTCCCCCGAGGAGTTGCTCTGGCAGCCACAGGCCACTGCTGAATATCCCGTTTGTTCTCCGCTGCAGGAGGGCGGCTCCGAGGCCAGGGCCGCCTCCTCTCCTGGGGCGGGCGGGCGTCTCCTCCCGGCACCCACGGCCAGGCTCACCTCGAGCCGCAGCCGGGCGGGAGGAGGACGGGGAGGGAGCCTTGCGGAGTGGTACCCAGGCGGGCCGGACTGCGGGGCTCAGAGGACTGTCTGGAACGGCGTCTTGGGCTGCTTGGGGAGCTGTTTTTCCCTCAGCTGCTTACAAATAAAAAGTATTAGCGCTTGCTGGTTGCTGAAAACCTCGGGGTATCCCCTTTATTTGTCTTCATTAAACATCAGATCCAAGGGGGGATTGGAGGAAAGTAGAAGAGAAATTATACCATATTTTAACTCCTATTCACTGTCTCTCACACACACACAACCCAATCTCAGTAGATTCTTCTGTTTTTATTCATGTATGAGCATGACTACGGAGATTCTTACACATTTTCAGGCTAACATTTTGTAAGTGAATTGTCATTAAATGTGAGATAATTAGGAAAGAACCTGGATCATTTTAACCTTAACGATCTCTTATGTTCTGGATATGGGGTTTCTGTGTAATTGGAAGAATTTTTCTAACAATAGGGGAAAAAAAGAAATTTCTTTCTATTTAGTGTTGTTCAGATTTATAGAGAAAATTTTTTTTATGAAGAATAATTCTAGCTTTGTGGAATCAAGGCTTGCTTTAATTTAATTACAGAAAAAAAGTAACCAAAATAGAATGAATTCACTGAAAATTTTAATTACCACCCATTGGCTATATAACTTAATTTTCATATCTCATTTGTATTGTTTCTTCTAAACTAATTTCTAAGCAAAAGAAGAAAAAAGTACTGCTTATCAAGAATTCACATCTAATAATGTTTAATGATAAGAATATATAAACACTTAAGAATAGGAAATAAATAAAACTGGGAACAATCAGACTTTTAGTAGTGGGAAAAGCCAAGAGCCTATAATAGGAACCAGAACTTCCTGCAGAGTTTAGAGAATCTTACCACTTGTTAAAAAGTGAAGAAAAAAAGAAAACACCATGAACTGCAACTTTTAAAAAGTGTCCTAAACGCACCACACCCTGTATGACATTTTTTAAAAAAAGGATTACCGAATTTGGCAAACTACATTATACCCTGAAACTTACATCCTTAACTGAGTAAACATTTATTTAAAGCAGCAAAGAGGAAAATAAATTATTGTTTATTTGGCACACATTTCAAGAATACTCCATCTAATAACGTAAATGTTTTGGATGATAGTTTATTAAAATGTCATAGTTTGAAATTATAAAGTGAAGCTATTGCTCAATTCACTTTCTGGTAATGGTTTGGAATCCTCACACCCAGAAAATATTTCATTCTTAGAACTAAGTTTTCAGAATCTAAAATTGAAACAAATTAAAAAACTACCAAGGGTGCCTAAATACGTAGAAAACTGTTTGAACATAAATAAGCAATAGCATTTACTTGATTTACAGCCTGGCAACTGTATTCATATTCACACTAAAGAAGGTTCTAACACTGATCATTCTGTTACTGAGAGTTATAAGAAAGACTGTGATTATACCATGTGATTTTAAAAAATTTACTAAGACTCATTATTTGCTCTTTTTTTTTTAATTTTTTCATTATTTGCTCTTAAAAACACATATTTGACTTGGAACTAAAGTTCTGACCAAAATTATAAACCTTAGATGTCCTGAGAAATTTAATGTGTTAAATTTGAGGCAGACTCCAGGGAATTCTGTAGGTGTGTGTAGGTGAGTCTCTTTGAGACCAATTGGTGGGCTTTTGTGGTGCAGTATTATTACACTGGACAGGGAGCTACAGAAATCCAGATAGTAGGAAAGAGGAGAGAAAGAGAGGGTAAAAACCCTGTGAGTAGATTTTTTTTTTTTTTTTTTTTTTTTGGTACCGGGGATCGAACTCACGACCTTGCGCTTGCCAGGCAGGCGCTTAAGCCACTGAGCTAAATCCCCAGCCCATGAGTATATTCTTGAAAGGAAAGTGGACTGATAGATGAAGTGATCTTTGCTATTCAAAGTATCTGTGGTCCAGTCTTTGCAGTTGCTGGATTGCATAGAAAACCAAAGTCATGGGAACTTGAAAATATTCTCTAATGAAGTGACCACTTATAAAATTAGGTCCCGCTCAAGCATTCTTTGCTGCATATTAGTATCTAGCTGAGCCTACTATGTCAGCATCTTTGTCAGTCTCTGATTAATTTATCAGCTTTACAATCTGAAAATGCAGTGTAAATCCAATGTGCATTTTTTTCACAGTGTAGGACTGATCTTGTAAAAGATCCAGAATTTCATAAATGGATGCAAGTGATATCAGAAAGAAAGATGGTAGGATTTTATTTGTTTTATGAATAAAGACTTGGTTGAGTTGCTTCAGTGAGCAGCTGAAGAAAAGAAACTGAAGAAGTCATAAAGACCCATTTTGTTCTTCAGTGCTAAGAATTGAACCCAGGACACCAACTCATCCTGAGCATTTGCTCTGCTACTGAGTTATAGTCCCAGGCAACAAAAGAATGATTTTGAATACCAAAGTATTAAAGAGGAACACTGAAAAACAGAAACCTGCAATACTTTTCCAAAAGTGATTGTCTTGTAATAACTATTAGTGAGATAAGAATTAGGATTCTATTAGGCAGTAAAGATAGCAGGCTCAAAATGCAGTAAGGAACCCCAAAATGGAGTCTGGGGAGTCATGACATTATGGTTTGTATCTGGAGGTTGCCCCAAAGCCTCATGCAGTCATGGGGGCAGGCTTCTAGAATCTGTGATTGATTCCTAGTCCAATGCTGGTATTATGGGTGTGAGTGCTACACTCACCCTAGGGTGGGTAACCTACATACAATATAAAGGACAAAAAGAGTAGTCCCTTTACACCCCTCCCTTCTTGGTCTTGCTGCTTTTGCTGTCTTCCACTGCCATGAGCTATTGCCCCTCTGCCCTGTGCCACTCTGCCTTGAACTCAGCAGAATATGTACTGAAACCTCCACAAACTGGAAGCTAAATAAACCTCTCCTTCTTTAACTTTGGGTGTCGGTTATTTTGTCTCAGCAACAACAAAAAAGGTAACCAACACCTGACCCTCCAGAGATCTTATGAAATCTTCTGTCAGGTATACTTTGGTTGTCTGGGACCTCCCCAAAGCATGATCAGATAGGTCACTGGCTCAAGGGTGCATGGATACTGACTGCATAATTCTTCATGGATTAGACCCTAAAAAGTTAGTAGTTCCTTCTAGGGTAGAGATAATATTTCTTCCACAATGGCTGAAGCTCCCTTTTAATCACTTTAAAGACCCTTAAACAAAAAGCTTTCATGGGCATCCTACTCAGAACCCCTTCCTGGAGAGCAGGAGCTTTACTTTCTTTCCTTTGTATCTTTTACTTTCTTGCTTTTATATCTTTTCAATAAATTTGCTTATACCCTACCTTCTTGGTTCATGGTTTCATTCTTCATCACCATGGAACCTGACTCCAGCATACTGATAACATATTTGAGAACATGTCTGGGATTCTAAAAAGGCAAGTAAAGTCTATGCTTTCCTACATTCTTTGCTTTCACTTTATGGCTTTCAACTCAAAACAATATCAGGACCTCACTGACCAATTAAAAATGATTAGCGTGGTTGCCAATCTTGAAGTCTTACTGGACAGGTTTCACTGATGTGGGCTTAGTGGTCCCCCTCTAACACAAGTGGAGGGAATAACAACCCATTATTGCCTCAGTTTTCTTTTCCACTTTGATCTTCCTGCTGGCAAAACAGTGATCTCAGCCCTTGGTGCTCTGCTTTCCACAGCCAGTGGTCCTTGGATGCATCACTTCTTTAACTTGCTGCAGGTATTAGAGAAAATGAACCACCTTTCTTGACATGCTGAACCAAGAGGTAGAAAAGACCCCCATCATGTCTCACTTTAATTGTTTGGGCACTAGCCAGATAATTAAAGATCATTTGGGAATTCACCATTTCCAAGACAACCATAAAAAGATAACTAGGTCATGGTACAAACATTGTGGGCTCTGCTGCACTCAATACAATTTCCCTACATCTGCTAGATTTATGTTTGTACAACAAAAAGATATAATGGCTGTGCCACATAATCTTTTCCTGCACTCTAAATCTTTTTCCCTGGTTACTTCTGAGTTTTAAGGGTCCAGCCTGTAATTCTTTGTCTGCCTCCTGAGTCACATTCTTTCTGTTGCTCCAGCTCTTCTACAACTCCCCCTCCCCCACTAAATTGCTCTTTTAGCCGCCTAAATGTCAGAAAAACTGGTGCACTAGACAAAAGCTGTGACTGTAATTTCCGAGGTTCCATGAGAATGATTTACAAAGCTAGATACTTTATCAGAAGAGGAAAGATGGATCTAGAATGATATACAGCCTACCCTGGGTCCTAGTAGATAATAAAATCAGTAACTCCTGTCTAGGGGAGCCAAGGGAAATAAGAAACCTTCCTGGCAATTTTCAAAGAGTTAACAAGAGCCCATGTGGGGCATATGTTGGATGATTGATAAATTTACTTTCAAATTCCAATTTAAAATGATAATTTTGTTTAATCGACATGCTTAAAACAATCCTTGTATATTGAGATAATTCTTTCTTTTCTTTTTTTTTTTTTATTGGTACCGGGGATTGAACTCACGACTGTACGCTTGCAAGGCAGGTGCTTATGCTGCTGCGCTAAATCCCCAGCCCTGAGATAATTCTTAAGTACATTTATGGGGTTAGTTTGCTCTTCTGCTACTTTCTGCTTGGGCTAAGATAAAGATGCCTAGAGACCTACTAGTCAGTCAGTTCTAATGAAAATACTGTATACACATTGTAAACAATATGAACCCCCCAAAAATGAATGCTAGTAACTTTAAAATCCAAGAGGCTACTGCTAAACTTGATACCAAACCAAACCAAACAAAGCAAAACAGTAAGTAGAGAAAGAAATATTAAAAAGTTGTAAATAAAAGATACAGTTTTGCTATGAGAGGGTTTTGCATAAGCTTTGGCCCACCAAGATTTAAAAAAAAGGGGGGGGGGCCAGGGATTTCACTCAGTGGTGCAGCACCTGCCTGGAAAGCGTGAGGTCCTAAGTTTGATTCCTGGTACCCCTACTTGCTCTTGTTAGTTTGATTAAGCTGAAGTTGTTACTTCTCAACTTCTTTGTTGCTCAGAGGTGGCTAAGACACTGTAACACAGATTCTCAAATCGTCAGTCACTCTTCCCCAGGTCCCGATTCCCCTCTCCTGTCTGTTTCTTATTGCTTTTCTAACATTAATGACACGGAATTGACACTGGGGTTCCTTGAACTCTCCTTCTGTAATATCTCCTTTCAATGTATGGGACTCTAATAAAAAAGACAGGAAACTTCACTGGGACTCCTCCACCCACCCCAGACCCCCAAAACCCTAGAATGATAAATATCATGAGGACCTCAACTTCTCTCATTCCTCCTTTTGGTGGAAAAACAAACACCATAATGATACCAAAATCATAGACAAGATACATATTAACACTAAATGACATTAGTAATCATACCTGAGATTATTTCCTCCCAAAGTTTAGGCCTTATACTCAAAGAGACAGGACATTACCTTATCTCCAGATTTTTTTTTTCCTCTCATCACCAAAAACTGTATCAAGCTCCCCCAAACCCCTTTTCCTTAACAACAGTTAGATTCATCTGTTCAAAGAGGGTGCTGTAAAGAAATTTGTGAGATAGAAGTTAGGATTCTACTAGGTAGTAAGAATTTTATTAGGCATCAGGCTCACCATGGAGTCTGCTGAGTCACAACCCTCCAAAGATCTTACAGATTCATCTTCCAGGTGTCCTCTGGGTGTCTGGGACCGCCCAATGGGCAGGCCATTTGGGCACTGCGTGAACACTGCATAGATCAAACCCTAAAATGAATGTAGTTTCCTCTAGGGTAGAAATAATATTGCTTACACAATGGCCCAGGCTCCCTTTTAATCCCCTTAAAAACCCTTAGACAAAAAGCCTTCATGGGCATCCTACTTAGAATTCCCTCCGGCTAGCAGGTGCTTTACTTTCTTGCCTTTTTATTTTTTAAATAAATTTGCTTATACCCTACCTTCTTGATTCATGGTTTCATTCTTCATCACTGTGGGATGTTAGCATTCTAATAACAGCATCAGCTTTCTGTCACTTTAAAAATACTGGAGATAGTTTAAGAGAAAATATTTATTTGGTTCAGTTTTAGGGATTTAAGTCTATTGACTCGTTGTTCCTGTCATTTGAGCCTGTGGTGGTATACGATGGCTGGAATTTGAGGCCAAACAAAACCTCTCACCTTGTGAAAGGAAGTGAAAGAGAAAGATACTGGGGCTCCTGTATCCCTTTGAGAGGGGTCCCTAATGTCCTGGAGACCTTCCACCAGGCTCACCCTCTTAAAGTTTCACTACTTGTTTTTTCTTTTTTGGGTACTGGGGATCAAACTCACAACCTTGTACTTGCCAGGCAGGTGCTTGTGCCACTGAGCTAAATCCCTGGCTACACTATTTTCTAATAGTGCCACAGGCTAAAGACCACGCCTTTGACACTTAGGACTGTGGGGAACATTCCAACCCAATGTATAGCGGTAATCTGTGTTATGCTATGAAGGTCAAAAGTGGAATGAGAGATGTTTTTTTCTCTGTGGTTTTGTCAGGAAAATTATGTTTAAAAAGTTCACATTAATTCATTCTTTGTTCATTACGGGAATTAGCATATGGTTTCAGAAATAATGGAAATTTTGATGAATACAAAATAAATTTAATTTTCTGTCAGTTTTATTTTTTAAGATAAAAATCCTATACAATTTTAAAATATCTTCCATAAAATATTTGGAGGCTATTTCATGAATATAAGTGAGATTTTGGTTCAATTAACCTTGGGTATGTGTTAATCCTGGAAGGTGCCTGAGTCCTGGCCCAGAGCTGGGCATCAGGCTGAGTGGGCTAAGTCTGAAGAGGAGGAAACTGGCGTGGCTGTACTGCCCTTTTCCACTGTTCTGAACCGCATCCCGAAAGCAGGTGTGCTTCCTTGAATGTGACATGGCCAAAGCTGCACCACAGCAGGTCTCTAGGTTTATAAGTATCTGGACAGCAATTAGTGTGGAAATTCTTTTGTGCAGCCCAAGTTACAATACACTCTTCATGATGGTTCCATAATGTCTCCATGGTTCCATGATATCTTCAGAACTGTTAAATTAGGATTTCCCACCTTCTTTTATCTGGGGAAATATAGTAGTGTGGAGGTATGGTTTTAATGCTATAGTGATGAAGATACCTTCCCTAAATTCAACTTTTTAAATTGTTTTTTGTTGGCTCTGGGGACTGCACTCAGGGCCTTACCTGTGGTAGGCAAGTACTGTATCACTGAAACATTGTCCTAGCTCTGAATTCAATTTACTGAACAGCATAACAGTTTAGGAATTTTCTGTAATCTTTGAGTTTTGTACATAGATCCAATCAACAGATACTCTTGTATTCCTTTAATTTTAGAAATAAAAGTAGCACAATTTTTAATGTTTGCGAGCATACATTAGGAAGAAAAAGACTTTCCTTGTATCCTTCCTGCTGTCCTGCTAAAAATGTAATGTTGGAAAGGCATTTTATTGATCAGGCTTCTTCATTACAAATAAGTCCACTTAGAATTGCATTTTGAACTAACAATTAGTTCACATTATCATTAAAAGATTTTCAAAAACAGGCTCAAGGTTAATTTTTCTAGAATAATGGCTAAAACCCTGCCTCAGAAGTGACCTGGTGAGAATCTGTTGTCACTACAGCACTAAATGCAGATGGTCTAACTTCCTGCAGTCACCACTGCAGTAAGTACTTCAGGGGAGTTTCTGACCTGGAACATCCTACCTTGCAAAACTCCTGGCCCAAAGGGCAGGTACCTCTCCTGCCCCCTACAGAGCAAAATCTCATCAAACATCCTTTTGCTTATATTAATCATTTTTTTAAACTTAAGTTCCTACAAATACTTATGATTTGTACTGTCCATATCACATTGCCTGCATCTTACAGGAGGCTGGGAATTTAGCTCTATGTGAGGAATGAGGACGACAGAGTCTAGAAACTTCTTTAAATATTAAAAAGCTACTCAAAATAAAGGACAGACACAAGTATGATTAATATATATGACAGAGATCTAGGAACTGCAGTTAGCCTGTTTCCTTCTGTCTCTTTGCTGAGAAAAGCAGCCTCATGGGATATTAATGGATGATGTGGGTGAGATAATATCATGTGTTGAGGGAAATCAGCTCTCATCACCTCACACATTGGACTAGGTCAGAGATTTTGTTTGAGTCAAAGACAACCAGATGAAATCTGACCACACTGAATGGGAAGAAGTCAGTTGCTTCTTCCTGGTTTGCAATAAAACCATGTGCAGTGGAAGTCCTCACCATCATTACAGTTGTTTACATCTCAGACTTCACTGAATGCTTACTAGATGTCCGGACCCACGCTAAGCACTGTACAGCAGTTCATTTAACTACTTGGACCCTAAAAAAATCTCCAGAACTTCAATGTGTGGGCCATTGATGGTAATAAGGAACATGAAGTAGGGAGTACAACTAAAAACAACAAATCAAATACAAATTCCTCAGAACTGTCTTACTCTGTAGACTTGTGAGGATAAAACTTTGTAAGAGTGGCTAGTATCAATTATAAGTAATAAATATCTTTATATTTGCTAAGCATACTCACTATATTTAAATAACCTCATCCAGTAGATTGACACATTTAGCCAGTTGAGTACATTTTGCAGCTTATTCATCTGGCTGTCTCACTGGATTCAATATTACTTATACTCATGAACCATCATGGCAAGCTCACATCTTTCTGCAAGGAAGACAGTGTAATAGGGCCACATGAGGAACAGCCTACGACCCTAAAGGTAAGCCATCAAAACTAGTGGTGATGTGGAGCTAAGAGTTCGGAGCAAAAAATATTGGAGTACTAGAGGCTGCTAATCTAAATTGCTTGTCCTCAAACCATTTTGAGGTTCCCGTATCCTCTTAGAAGCCTGGGGCAAGAGTTTGATATCAGCACCCAAGCCTAACCTATACCAAGCAGTAAAAACTAAAACACTTTTTAAAAATGTGTGGGCTCTTGTAATGTATGTTTGATACACTGTGTCAACTTGAGAAGTTTAGAAGTTGAGCTAAATCACTCAGCAGTTCTGCATCCTGAGGTGTAGAAGACACACCTTTTCCACTCTAGGATTTGTTCATTGTGTCAAGCTGAGAAATTTAGAAATTAAACTAAGTGACTCAGCAGGGAGCCAGGGTCCTCACTTTGTAAATATCCTCATCCTGTGCAAGAGGAGGGCAGGGAGGTGGCATGAGTGCTACACTTACCAGAGGGCAAGTCACTTGCTTACTACATAAGGGAGGAAAAGAGGTTTGAGCTCCCCACTCCACATGCTTTTGCTCTGGCTGTTTCTGTTACCTTGAATTATTGCCCCTAACTTGGAACCAGCTGACTGAACAGTGAAACCTTCACAAACTGTAAGCTAGATAAATCTTCCCTCCTTTAACTTTGAATATCGAGAAATTTGTCCCAGTGATGAGAAAAAAGTAACCAAGACAGCTCTCATCTTCCGTGACCATCTTTTTTTGCCTTTTTTTTTTTTTTTGTACTAAGGGTTGAACCCAGAGTCTTTGCGCTAGGCTGCATCATCTGCCTATTTTTAATTTTTATTCATTTATTTAATTTTATTTTAAAGAGAAAAAATTTCAAAACACAATTAGAGGGTAACAAAGGTATGTACATTGTGTATTGTTATCTTCAAATCAGTTACTCTCAGAGTATAAGGCATCTGCATTTAATTGTTCAAACAATACTAGCACAAACATTTCTCTTCAGTGAGCTCAGGGAAATCAGTAGTTTAACTATCTTTTATGTACAGTTTCTTTCAGCTTCTCACACTAGTAAGACAATACAGTATTTACACGTGTGTCTGGTTTAGCTCACTATTGAGTATGGTCTCAAGTTGCATCCATTTACCTATAAAGGTTTCAAGTTTATCCTTATGGCTGAATACTATTCCATTGTATAAAAATACTTAAAAATAAAAAAACATTCCTCAGTTTTATTTCTAAATTTTGAAGCAGGGTCTTGCTAAATCGCCCAGGCTGGGCTTGATCTTCCAATTCCCCTGCCTCAGTCTCCCAGAGTACTGGAGTTATAGACATATGTGTTTGCTCTTTAAAGTAAAAATGTCACAGATTATAAAGAAAACAAGTGCTCATTACATCTAGAAAATATCAAAAATGGGGAGAAAAAATCACCTATAACTTTATCCCCCAAACACAAACAAGTTTCCATTTGTTCTTTTCTAGTGTCTCTTCTAGGACAAAATTAGACCTAGGAATTTGAATAGTCTGTTTTAATTCCCCCTGGTTCTTTGCTTTTAGAAAAGTTGCCTATAAAAAAGATTAATGGTAATGATTTTAGTGTCAACGTCACTGAAGTAAAATGATGACTTTCTGAGAAGAGTGATAGTGGATCTTTTCCTCTTAATTCCATGCACAAGTAAATTCTGTTTATCCATTTGTCTTCTAAACTGCCATTTGGAGTACTCCATTCTAATTATGGGCATGGTTAACAAATTACCTCAATTCACATAACCCTTTAATTATTACTCAAGAAAGTGATTAAGAGTCAATGCTCATTAAACACATAGAAGAGTTTGCTTTTCTCATTTGAGTTTAGTTTGTTATGTTTCAGGATTGCTTAAGGGTTGCTATTTATGAAAAACTAAGGTAAATACCTGAAAGTCAAATTAGTCCAACAAATATTATGTGCAAACAAAGGTATTAGAAATAAGGGATGGAGTCATTAAAATTTTTTTAGACTTTTGGGTTAAAATTCAGTCCCAGGCCCTGACCATGTGTGGGTTGAATCCCAGCACAAAAGAAAGCCTTGGAACGTTGCTCCCAGGTGGTAAGACCACGCCCCAAGTCTCGAATCATAGGAGGACACACGGGAGTCTCCGTGGGCCTAACTGGCCCACATGGGAGTCTCCAAGGGCCTAACTGGCCCATGCTGGTGGCTAGCAGTTGTCTTCAGTCTGCTCCAGGAGCCTAAAGTGGGCCAGGTGATTCTCAGCACATGGGGGAAGCTTTGAAACATCACTCAGAACCCAGAAATATAGGAACATGACAAAACAAAAGAGCAAAATGCAATCTCAAACTTCCAGCCCAACCCAAGCAAGCCTCAGAGACATGGACACAGAAGAAAATATAAGCCATATATCTGAAATTCCTCAAATGATAACAACCGAAGTAAAGAAACAACTCTGGGAAGCTATACAAGAACTCAAAACAGAAATAGTCTCCCAGGTAAAAGAAGAAATGATAAAACACATCTAAAGAAGACATAGTTAAAAAATTAGAGGAATAAGGCAAAAAGATGGAAACTCTGAATGAACAATATAAGAAACAAACAGAATGCATGAAGCAGATTCAAAGAGATATACAGGAAATCAAAAATTCCATGGAAAGTTGGCAAAACCACCTCAGCGAAAGTGAAGATAGAATTTCAGACCTCGAACAAGTTTGCAGCTAGTGAACAGGAAAGGAAAGATCTTTTAAAAATAACAAGGAACCAAGAAATAACAATTCAACAACTGCAAGATGATGCAAAGAAAAACAACATAAAATTGATAGATATGAACGAAAAGGAAGGTGACAATACAAACAATATAAAGAGGCTATTTACATAAGTAATAGCTGAAAATTTCCCAAACATGAGAATGGAAACTGACATACAGATCAGTGAAGCATATGGAACTCCAAATAAGCATAACCAAAAGAAAACTACACCCAGACATATGATAATCTACATCCCAGAAATCCAACATAAGAACAGAATATTAAAAGCTGCTAGACAGAAGAGACAGATCACTTATAAAGGAAAGCCTATCAGAATCACAGCAGACTTCTCAACTCAAACAATGACAAGCATGAAGTGTTTCAGATCCTAAAGGAAAACAACTTCCAGCCCAGATTGATGTACCTTGCAAAACTGTCATTCAAAATGGATGGAGAAATAAGATACTTCCATGACAAAGAACAGCTGAAGAACTTCATGACCACCAAACCAACCCTGCAAAGAATACTGAAAAACAGTCTAGACAGACATAGGGAAAAAAAAAACACTAAGCAACAATTAAACACAGTGGAAAGGTAAAGAAGCAACAGCAGAAAGGTAACATGTGAAAAGTAAACCAATATATATCAGTTATAACCATTAGCGTAAATGGCCTCAATTCACCAATTAAAAGAAAAAGACTGGTAAAATGGATCAAGAAACAACATCCAACCATATGCTATATACAAAAACCTATCTAACCCAAAAGGAAACTCATAGACTGAAAGTCAAAGGATGGAGAACAATATTCCATGTAACAGGATCTCCCCCAAAAAAGCAGGGGTAGCTATTTTCTTTGCAGACAGTGTGAACTTCAAACCAAGAATGATCCAGAGAGATAAAGAAGGCCACTACATACTAGTTAAGGGAAAAACTTCTAGAGAAAGAGATAACAATCTTAAATATCTATGAACCAAATTTGGGAGCACCCAGCTATATAAAACAAATATTAACAGAAATGAAAAATCAAATAAGCAATAACACAATTATAATAGGAGACCTTAACATGCCATTGACACAAAGGGACAGATCAACCAGATAGAAAATCAGCAAAGAAATAACAGAACTGAATCACACCTGTGAACAAATGGACTTAGTAGATGTATATAGGGTGTTCCACCCAACATCAGAATATACATTCTTCTCAGCAGCACATGGAACATTCCCTAAAATAGACTATATACTAGCCCACAGAATATGCTTAAGTAAATGGAAAAGAATTGAAATTATCCCATGCATGTTATTGGATCATAGCACCATGAAACTAGAAATTAATGACAAAAGAAACTGCAAAAAAACCACAAACACATGGAAATTGAATAATACACTCCTGAGCAATCAGTGGGTCACAGAGGAAATTAAAGAAATTAAACAATATTTACAGGCAAACGAAAATATAAATACATCCTTCTGGAACCTGTGGGACGCAATGAAAGCAGTCCTCAGAGGAAGATTTATTGCAGTAAACTCCCACATCAGGAAAACAGAATGAACACAAATAAACAACCTGATGCTACATCCCAAACATCTAGAAAAAAGAAGAGCAAGTCAAGCCCAAAGCCAAAAGAAGGGAGGAAATTATAAAGGTCAGAGCTGAAATCAATGCAATACAGACTAAGAAAACTACACGAAGAATCAATGAATCAAAAAGTTGTTTCTTTGAAAGAATAAATAAAATTGACACGCCTCTAGCCAACCATATTTTAAAAAGGAAAGAAAAAACTCAGATTCGTGCAAAAAGGAATGAAAAGGGTGAAATCACTACAGACCCTGTTAACATACAAAAGATCATCAATATTTCGAGAACCTCTACTCTGATAGGCTTGATAAACAGAAGAAATGGACAGATTCCTAGAAACATATGAATTACCAAAGCTGGGTCAAGAAGATGTAAAACTGCTGAATAACCCAATTTCAATTAACAAAATTGAAAATGTAATTAAATCCCTACCGACAAAGAAAAGCCCAGGACTAGATGGATTCACTGCACAATTTTACAAGAAATTCAAAGAGATTTAATGCCAACACTCCTCAAACTCTTCAATGAAATTGAAAGTGAAACAATTTTCCCTGACTCATTTCTGAAAGCAAACATTACTCTAATATCAAAACCAGAAAAAGACCCAACCAAAAAAGAGAACTACAGGCCTATCTCCCTAATGAACATAGATGCAAAAATCCTCCACAAAATTTTGACAAACAGGGGCTGGGGATTTAGGGCAGTGGCATAAGCGCCTGCCTTGCAAGTGCAAGGTCGTGAGTTCGATCCCTGGTACCGATAAAAAAAAAATTGGCAAACAGAATGAGCAAATCATCAAGATTATACACAATGACCAAGTGGGATTCATCCCAGGATTGCAACATATGCAAATCAATAAGTGTAATCCACTGTATCAATACAGCCAAAAATAAGAACAACATGATCATTTCTATAGATGCAGAAAAAGCTTTTGATAAGGTCCAACACTTAATTCATGATAAAAACCTTACAGAAAATTGGAATAGATGGTCTTTGCCTCAATATGATAAAAGCCTTCTATGACAACCCAACAACCAGCATCATATTAAACAGCCCAAAACTGAAAGCCTTTACCCTAAAATCAGGAACAAGAGAAGGATGTCCATTATCACCACTCCTATTCAATATAGTGCTGGAAATACTAGCCAGAGCAATGAGACAAGAGAGAGAAATAAAAGGAGTAAGGATAAGAAAAGAAGAAGTTAAATTATTATTCGCAGATGACATGATACTCTACATAGAAGACCCCCAAAACTCCATTGAAAGACTCCTATGTATAATAAATAAATTCAGTAATGTACCTGGATACAAAGTCAGCACTCAAAAATCAATAGCATTCCTATATAACAAAAATCAATAGCATTCCTAACAAAAAACCGCTGAGAGAGAAATAAGAGAAGCCATACCCTTAACAATAGCATCAAACAAAATGAAATACTTAGGAATTAATCTAACAAAAGAAGCAAAACATCTATTCAGGGAACATTATAATACCCTGAAAAAACAAATCAAAGAGGACTTCAGAAAATGGAACAACATCCCTTGTTCATGGATAGGAAGAACAAATATTGGGAAAATGGCCATTCTTCCAAAATTGTTATACAGGTTTAATGCAATTCCAGTTAAAATGCCACCAGCATACCTCACAGATCTAGAGAAATCACTCCTAAAATTCATCTGGAACCAGAAGAGACCTAGAATAGCAAAGGCAGTTCTAAGCAACAAAGGCAAGGCAGGAGGCATCACAATCCTTGACTTGAAATTATACTACAAAGCTACTGTAATAAAATCATGCCAGGTCCATAAAATGGTCCTGGAATAAAAACAGACCTGAAGATCAATGGAATAGATTAGAAGATACAACTACAACTACAAACACATTCAGCCACCTTACCTTTGATAAAGGGGCCAAACACATTCACTGGAAGAAAGACAGTCTCTTCAATAAATGGTGCTGGAAAAATTGGCTCTCCATATGCCGAAAACTAAAACTAGACCCATGCCTATCACCATGTACTAAACTAAAGTCTAAATGGATCAAAGATCTAAATATTCAAACAGAAACACTAAATTTGTTGGAAGACAAAGTAGGCAGAAATCTTGAAGACATAAGGATGATGGGTAGAGAATTCATGAACAAGAATCAAACTGCACATGAAATACTTCACAGAATCAATAACTGGGATCACGTCCTATTAAAAAGTTTTTGCATGTCAAAAGAACTCTCCATCATAGTGAAAAGAAAACCCACGAATTGGGAAAAAATCTTAGTGAACTGTTCCTCAGACAACGGACTTCTGTCCAGAACATATAAAGAATTTTAAAAAAATCAGATCCCCAAAATTCAAAGACCCATTCCAAAATGGTCATCTGAGATGAGTATACAGTTCTCAGATGAAGAAATACGAATGGCAAATAAATGCATGAAAAAATGTTCAGCATCATTGGTCATTAGAGAAAGGCAAGTTAAATCCACACTGACATTCCACCTCACTCCAGAAAGAATGGCCAAGATAAAGAAAACTACCAACAACAAATGCTGGCGAGGCTGCGGGGAAAAAGGAACTCTTCTGCACTGTTGGTGGGAGTGTAGACTGGTGCAACCACTGTGGAGGTCAGTCTGGAGATTCCTCAAAAAGCTGGGACTGGAGCTCCCATATGACCCAGCTATTTCACTTCTAGGCATATTCCCAGAAGAACTGAAAACATCATATCACAGTGATATATGTGCACCTATGTTTATAGCAGCACAATTTGTAATACCCGGATCTTGGAAACAGTCTAAATGCCAGTCAACTGAGGAATGGAAAAAAAGATGTGGTATTTTTATACAATGGAGTACTACTGTGCTATAAAGAATAATCACATTGAGATATTTATAAGTAAATAGATGCAACTCAAGACCATACTTACAAGTGAAATAAATCAACCTCCCATGTGTAAATACTGTGTAGTCTCCCTAGTGTAAAAAGTGGTAAGAGTACAAAAGATACAAAAAAACTCAGTAATTACAGTGAAAGGATAAGAATCTGCTTAAAGGGGAAAAATAATATCTCAGGGAAAATGAGGAAAAAGAAAAAGGAAGGGAAAAGAAAAAATGTCTAAAATTATATAAACACAGGATAGCTAAGATGATTGTGCTACAAACTCTACAAGGTCTTGGAACAAAATAGTTAACATTCATAAGTTTGGAACAATTGTGCATATTACTGTATGGTGATCTGAGGAACTCTTGAAGATCATTATGTAAAATAACAACCCTAGTTATGGGCTCTTTGCTATTGTTTGCTATTGTTGTTTATATGTGTTTTTCATTTTGCGTTTTTCTAGGAATTTGTTTTGCTTTGTCTTGTTTTGTTTTTCCTTCTAATATAGAAAGGATAGGTATACATATAGAGACTCTTGCATACGTAGAACTTCTAAAAAGTTTATGAGAATCGATTATATAATGCACGATGAAATGAACAGCTACTTTGAAGAAAAAGAGACACTAAGGTACCCAGTGCCAATTCTGTAGCATCATGATGTGAAATCCAGCAGTACTATTATTCTTTGTTCACAGTGATTTTAGTCTGTTTTGTTTTGTTTAATTTCAACATACATGAAAGTATGGACAGCTATTTTGAAGAGAATGAGAGACATTATGGCAGCCATTGTTGACTTCTCTATTGTGTGGTTTTGAAGGCCTAAAATGCCTTCATCATTCTGCTCTGATCAGTTTTATACTATTTTGTTTTGTATGAATTCATTGTATGTGAAGATATGGACAACTATTTGGAAGAAAACAAGAGACAATAGAATAGACAGTGAAGATCTCCGGTTGTCTTGCCTTGAAATCTGTGTTTCTTACATTGGTATCTTATGATCTGTTTTGTTATGTTTAATTTTACCCTCTTAAAAATAAAATTTAAAAAATGAATTTTGGGTTGAAAGAGAACTAACTACAAAATTTACACACA
>PVJX010019999.1:0-34813 GCA_004027295.1 Dolichotis patagonum
AGTATAAGAGGAATTCAGCTTTCCATACATTGCCCATGTGGAACTTTGAAAAGGCCGCTTCATTCCATGAGCAAATGGATTAAATTAATTTTATAATTCTCCACTTTCAATAGTTTAATGTTAGTTTTAAACTTAGACACTTGTAAGATATTATTAATCTAAAGTTTCAAAATTCCTCATCATTTTTTTTCATGAAGCAATGTTTGACTTTTTTCCTCTTTAGAAGTCTTTTCTAAAAATGAATATCCACTTTGCATTAGCATAACCTTTAAACTTCATAAGTTGATAAAGAACAAAACTTGGTTTAGTGCTGACTTC
Organism: Dolichotis patagonum; assembly: GCA_004027295.1. Taxonomy (NCBI): domain Eukaryota; kingdom Metazoa; phylum Chordata; class Mammalia; order Rodentia; family Caviidae; genus Dolichotis; species Dolichotis patagonum. The sequence continues at coordinate 319 of PVJX010019999.1, forward strand.
AGAAATAACTATATGTTATGAGAAAGTTTTCATACTTAGCGTTCTCTGGGGTTTCACGACCTTTGAGAATGCGTGCTTCAGTAACTACCAATTACAAGTTTGTCATTTAGTAAAAGTCAATTAGCAATAAAGCACGCATATAAAAGAATACAAACTTTGAACTCTTCAATAGTTTATTAAGTCATTACCGTGTTTGTTGGGTAATAATTTATCATTTTTTAAGCATATGTCTACCATGTATAAATATAAATAACTTTCAAGTATCCTCAGTTCAAGCTTAAAGGTCATTATTTTGCTGAATTTTGGTTAACATTATTTGGAAGATTGACGGTATCTTACATGAAAACATCACTTTCTTTATGTTATATTTTCATTTAGATTTATTATTTTGTTTTCATTCATTTTATTGTTACTAGCATGCTACTTTTAGAAATTTCAAACTGTACCCATTTTGATCCCATTCAGTATTATGATACAAGGGAACCTGGATCAAATAATTCATTTTTAATTCCTTTATGATTTAGGAAAAATTAAAGTGAAAAGGTCTTGAATTAGAAAAGTTATGACAAGGTAGTGAATAATTATTTTAGTATTTGAGATGTTGGAATATGATTCTTTACAACTCAGAAGCAATAAAACAGGTAATTTACTGATTCTCTGAAGATTTGTTTAACTTGGCCTATATGTAAATTTCTAGTCCTCATCTAATTAAAAATTTATTGTGAGATACAGACATAAGCACGGGTAATTATAACATAATTAAGTGCAGGGATAGTAACCTTTTCGTATAAGGGACCCAAGGGTACATATTTTCAGCTTTACAAGATTATCTTTCCTGACTACAACATTCTGCTACGGAGCATGTGAGCCAGAGATTTTATCAGAGACCCTCTGCTTGTTCTAAAAAGCCTTACGTGAGAACGATTAAATGTAAAATTCCTACAAATTTCACAAATCACATAAAATAATACTTTATTTTATTTTTTAAATTGTTTAAAGATGGAAAGTTCACTCAGGTTTGTTGTATGAAAGAAAACAAGCAATTTGGCTAAATTTTCCTAAGAAGTCACTATTATTTTCCCCTTACTATTATAGCAAATCGCCGTTACATGTATTGGCTTCAAAGAACAGAAATTGAGTCTCTCACAGTTCAAAGAAAGAAGTTTAAAATACATGTCACCAGGCAGAAAATGAGATTTTGGCAACGTTCATTTCCTCCAGTGACTTACAGGAAGAATCTATTTCCTTGCTCCTTCTATTCTGGTAGCTGCTGGGATCTTCTCTAATTTCACTTTTTTCCTGTGCAAGGTCATGCCTAGAGAGATCTTCCTGATCCTCTGTCAGAAAACTCCACTTTGCACCAAGCGTCTCTCTGCTGCTGTGTACACTGGTTTGTTTTACACAAGAGAAATGAAAGTTTGCTTCCTGGATTTGATTAATGAGATGATTTCTTTAGGGTAAAGAGGTACACGAACATTCCAAAGAGGATAGCATGACTGTACTCACTGAAGTACAATCAAATCAATATTAAATTACAAAAATACATTATGGCTATGGGAAAAATTTAGTCCTCTGGAGAATAAACTAAGTAGAAGAGATTGGTAAATTATGAAACTAGAAAGAGCATGTGAAAACCACAGTGATAAATCAAAACTACCCAACAGCAGTGATTTGGGGGGACGGCACCATGTTTAATGGGAAAAAAAAAGTTTGGTGGGTTTTGTACTTTGAATTTTATCACTGTTACTAGAGTATAATAGAGAAAAGAGGGTTGTAGATAATCCAGGCTATTGTTAATATCTCTTTTCAGAGGGTTAAAAATGAAAATGAAGGCTGAAATTAAATTAAGTTAGAAGCACTTAAGAAGTAAAACACATTTAATAGATAGTATACATAAATCAAACTGGACAAAACGTGAACAATTTGGTAGCAGGTAGTAATCATATGGAAAGTCAGATTCATCTGTGGTGTAGCAACAGGAATGAATATACGTGCTAGTGCATAAACTACAGTAAATTACTGCATACGGGAAAGTGTGAGGTGTTCAGTCGAAGAGTATGTCAGAATAGCATAGAAAGCAAAAACTCAAATGGAAAGGGTAAGCTGTAATCACTTACTGTGATTCTAGCATATAACAATCAGTATAAGCCAGAGAAAACTCTGTTTCCCCCTGTTGTGCGTTCCCTCATAGAGCTGTACCCCAGAGGAAGGTCAAATGGATCAGGATACAAGTGAGTCATCTCTACTGGGAAGGCCCGAACCATAGCTTCTTACAATTTTATAGTCCTGGCCTCCAGGATTTGGGGGAGAAAGGGGAGATCTCTAGGTGTAGAAAGGTCCTGGGTACCAAGCAGAGCAGGGCAATTGGTCTTCAATTTCCTCCCACAGCAGGCTTCAACAGGAGCACTGGAAGAAGAAATCCTCTCCAGTTTCATACAAAGACAATTGGAACAACGCGGGTCTCTGAGTTTGAAATGCAAACAAAGAAGACAACAATGTCCTGAGCAGCCTGGGTTTTTCACTGCAGCTCTTTTAGAGACATCAAGCCCAGGTCCCGCACCATCGGGTAGGGGAGAGCAGCTTTTCCTGTGAGACTGACCCAGGAAAGCCTTTATAATTACTTTTCAGGCCTGAAAAATCACAGGGCAGCTGGACTCTTCAATGAGCAATGATTCGGGGGAGGGGGATAATTTCACTTCTACGAAAGCTGCTTTGAGGAGTCTTTGAGACAAGAAGCTGTAAATATCTAGTACAAATGTGAGCAGAACTGTGAGGACTGGAGAGAGAATGTAAGAATGTCAGCTTTTGCTAACAGAAACAAAGATGCAGTCACTCAAAAAATGAATGAAAACAAAAAAACACAGACCCTTAGAGGTCAGATATAAAGTATTCAGAAGATGAAAAAATATTAAAGATATTGAAGATAGTATGAGAAAATATCTAAGTCTAATCACAGAAGTATCTTGTTTAATACAACTTGAGTCGGTAATTTTGAAGAAAAAAGAACTAAATATAAACAAAAAGAAACGACTAGCAGCTTTATTCATAAGTAACTACAGTGCAAACAATCATGTTTTTACAAATATTACAATAAGAACGTTGACTTTGGACAGGTCAGAGAAATTGGTGACAAATACAACAGGGAATCATTATACTGTAAAGCCCCAACTTGCCTGCGCTGCCTTTGAACTCTTTAAGCCTTGGAGTTTAAGGCATAATTCTTCGTTTCTTGGTGGGAAAGACCTGGCAGGAAGGGCTCCGCATCCAGCTAGATGCCAGCAGCTGAACTGCCTACGCCCCAGTTGGTCCTCATGTCCTCTGAAAGCAAGAGAAACAACTGGAGTCAGTGGACCAAAACACCAGTGAAACCAGTGCGGCACGCCACCCTCCTACTGTTACAAAGCCATTGTCCCTTGATCCGTCCTTCATTACTGTTGTTGAATGTGTCACCCAGTGCCACCTTAGCTGCCCCTCGGAGGACTGTGACTGTATATGGCTAATGGACTGCTGCTAACTGACTGCACTGTCCAGAGTTTGAAGCTCCTGACCTCTTCAGCATGAGAGAAGTCCTTCATGAAAGGCATGCACAGACATCACACAGAAAAATCTTCCTTGCAAAATCCATCTAAGTGACAATATAAATGTAAGATGTGGGATGAATTTCAATCATCTTGGAAATGATTGATTTGAAAGTGATCTGCTGTCTAAAGATTTTGGCAGGATTTTAGGAATAAGGAAAGATGATATAAATAAATCTTTTGTAGTGTAATTTGGTTTTGCTTCTATTTTATATTTTTAAGTAAAACACATTTTTCCTCCAAAAACATTTCAGTGTTTTATTTTTATCAACTTTCAGGCTGATGGATTACAGAGAATTTTCTAGGTATTCTTTGTATGGCAAGTCCCTTGCAAGAATTTATCTCTTTTCTTTGTGATGATTGTCATCAAGATAAAAGCTGTGGGCACCCTTATCTGCCTCAGGTTCTCATGTAAAGTTACCTTCTTATGAAAAGTAGCCCTCTACTCATTCTGAAATTGTGACCTCTTTTCTAGCTAGTTACATCCCTCTTACTGAGACAATTTATTTTCCTTATAATTTATCACTGATAAATGCACTGTATTTGTCTTGATTGTTGACCTTCTACCCTACCAAAATGTAATTGTGTAAGTGTGGGGTATTTGGTTGCTATTGTTTTATAATTGAATTTCCAACTCCTAGAGACACATTATAGTAGTGTGAATTATGTTTACTGAAGGAATAAATCATTTACTTTGGGCAAAGTGTGAAGTAATCATCATAGTTTTTATACCCAATTCATTTAAAAAATCATTTAAAATGGGTGAAGGTGAGAAAATGCATGTCTTTAATAAAACATGTGGAGTAGAAATGAGATGGGTGAGGTGGTGAAATCCCTCGGAAGGCATGCTGTGAGGGAGAATTGAATATTTGAATTTAAAATCTAGAGCTGAAATATTTGAGCTGGTAATAAGGTCCATGGAAAGATCTCGCATGTGCTGATAGAATTTGCAATCGATTGACTGAGGAAACTGCACAGGATTAGCTGCTGTGCAGGGTGTGGTTCAAGAAGACAATATCAAGAAACCTAACACAATATTAGGAAAGTCTGCAATCATATACTGAGAAAGTACCATTTGGCATTTAAGGTGTAATACTGTTTAGTTCAAAAAATTGAACAATTCAAGTCAGTTGTTGGTAGTTTAGGAAGACTAAATTTTCAGCATTTGATTGTAGGTCGAAATCCAAAGATCACTCACTGGGAATACAATAGAATTTTAAATTTAAAAAGAAGGAAAGAGATCAGTTCCTTCATATGCATCATGAGCTTGGAATGGCCTTTTCCACAGTGATAATATCTAAGTCTCCTTCCCGGGGAATGATATAAGCACAGAGCTTTCCAAATATGTCTGTAGAAATGCATTCAACAAGAGTTTATTTTCAGATAAGTTTCTAAAACACTGAATAACTGATCTCATCGTAGGAGTAACCTAAACTTAGCAAATTAAAAGTTATTTGAAGTTTGACAATAAAGAAACCTGCTTTGTTGAACTCAGTTTTTCTCTGTCTATATTTAATTAAAGAACCTATTATTCACAGCATGTCTATTAATTTCCTGTGGAACTGGTGAGAAATGCTTTTCTAAAGCAGAATGTGAGACTATGGCTATAAGCAGAGATAAATTGGCTCAAGTTGTGGAGAAAATTAAACTCTTTGGTCAGAAAACAAAACAAGTCAATTATTTAATGTGTTGGCATTGATCCTTGGCATTCTCTTTCTAAATCTTATTTTTGACCAGGTGAATATCTCTTGCAGAATGCAAATACATCCTTTAAAAATAATTAAATAACTCAATACTTGATCAGAGTTGAAACAACTGCAAGAAACCATTTTATGAAAATAGTCAAAGCATACATTTATAACATTTGTACAAAAAGTATTGAATACTTTTGTGGGGCATTTTAAATAATATTCTTTCATTTGAAAGAGTTGATATTGTTACAAGGAGTATCATGAGGTGAACAGTGACTCTCTGGTATCTATATCCAACTAGACATTCACAATGCAACTTTACTTGGAAATAAAGCTTTGCAGACTTAATTAGTTAAAGTGAGATGCTTTAGTGTCCTCTATCCAATAACTGGTTTTTAGTATAAGGAGACACAGAGAGAAATGAATAAAACAGGTTACGTTAATATACTGTCATGAACTTGAGTAAAAATGCCTTGAAACAAAGAATGAGCTCTTATAATCTAGAAGACAAAAAGACTTCTCCATTAGAGACTGCAAGGAAAGAATGGTCCTGCTAACATCTTGATTTCAATGTTTTTATTATTATTAAGTTTATTGGTACAACTTAGATATATATAATGATCATAGGCATGATTAGCTGACTGGAAATTGTAACCACCAAAACTGTTAAAGAACAAATGTCTCTTGTTTCAGCATACCAAGTTTAGTTATTTGTTACAGTAGACTTTAGGAGACTAGGATACCAACTAATCAAATATTGTGTTTTTGAATACGTAGCATATTTTAAAATATTAAGATATGTGACACTGATCTGTTTAATTGCAAATGCTAATTATGCTGCCAAACGTGTTTTCGCACTTTTATACCCTAGTTTTTAGCTCTACTCTTGATATTAGCCAAAAGCTTAAGACATGATTTTGTAATTTTTTAAGAGTTTTAATGAGGCATAATTTGTGTATTGTTGATTTTGTTCCTATGTGATGAGCGATGGTTAGATAACACACAGATAGATAAAACACCAGCACAGTGCAACTCTAGCACATTCCCCCTCATCTCCCAAAGCTCCTCCTTGATAGCTTCCAGCCTTTCTGGTTCATACCACAGACAGGGACAGCCACTAATCTGCTTTCTTTTACTGGTAATTTCACATAAATAGAATCAAAATATATTTCCCCAGTGTATTATTTATTTCCTTAATTTGTTTTTGGGTTCATTCATATTTTTGCATGTACTTATTTCATTTTAATTTCAACATAGTGTTGCACTGTGTGCTTGTACAATGATATTAACAGGACGTACTAGTTGATCTTCAGTTTATTAATTTCTAGTTATATTTGTGACTATCCTTTGGTATGTGAAGCTCTTTATTTGGTGTTTATAGATACCCAGAGCTATATCTAGTATATGAAGCTTTTTTGTCCTTTATCCTAGTGTTTCACAGTTAAGTTACTAACTTCCAAATTTTATGCATATTCTTGAAGTTACCAATATCTTGGGCATATATCCTTTATAATTGTGTATAAAAGTTTCTACTATAAATAATTTCAGATATATAGAAGTTTCATATATTATACTTTACATATATATAATATATATCTGAGTAGATGGGAGTCACTTCTATTTTGTTCATAGAAGCATTTTCCACATGGGAAAAAGAAAATAAAACTTGAATTTCCATACCAAGTACTTGACTTCCTTATTTTTCCTTTGGAAAAATATCTGTGCATGTTTGTCTAATTATCTAATATGACAATTAAACATTTAAAGACAGTAGCATGTAATTAGCATTTACTGTTCTTATTCTATTTACTATTTAAGCTCCTTACATTTTACTAGTGACCTACGATGCATGTCTTTCTCAACTACTATCATGCATGCAGCTGCAAATTAAAGAAAGCTTCTCAACAATATTGTTTTTAATAAGATTTTATCAATACATTAAGATTTTTTTGTACTTTCAGTGTCATTAATTCACTTCAAGTCAACTAAACTGATTTTTGTGGCATTTATCTCAAGGATCTACCTAACTAGCAGAGAAATTCTAAGGAATTATCTCATTTGGTTGAGAAATATTACAAAAATATATGAAATTTAATTTCTTTCAGTAATGTGTATGTATGTGCTACTTTTTATGTGTACATTTTCACAATATAAAAATGGAGTGATCAGCCAGGCATGACAGCGTTCACCTGTAATCCCATCACTCAGGAGGCTGAGGCAGGAGGCTCCTTGTGAGTTCAAGGGCAGCGTGGGCCACAAAGTAAGTTCAAGATCAGCCTGAACTGCAAAGTGACACCTGGTCTCAAAAAGACAGAGAGAGAGAGAGAGAGAGAGAGAGAAGATAAATACATAGAGAGACAGAGAGAGAGAGAGAGAGAGAGAGAGAGAGAGAGAGAGGAGATAGTCCACCAAAAGAAAAACAAAGTATACATACTTAGCAGTTTAGAGGGCTAATATCTCAAAGAAAATAGCCACCAATTTGAGCTAAATTGTAAAGTCCATTTAACTTGTATTAATCTCATGATGTCTCAATAAATTTAATATTAAAATATATACAGGACTTTTTCTTTTCCTGATAGTATACATTTTTGGTGGAATTTACGTGATCATTTAAAATGCCTTGAATAATTTGCTTCCTGTCATACATAATATATGGTGTACTATTGAAACACACAATTTTCTACTGTCATTTCTTATAATTTCATTAAGATTTGAGAAAAATATATATGTATTTATATTTTTTCTTTTTAAAAAATTTTATTTAAAGAGGAAAAAAACCCCAAACAAAACAGAATAAAGGGTAGTAACAATACAGAATTCCTAGGAAAAAAGGAAAAGAAGAAAAAAAAACCCACTAAGAAATCATTACTTGACAAATTACATACTGACATCTTGGAAATAGTTGTTCAAATTACAAAATTAAAACATGCAAAGTAGACATTCAAACAGTGACACTGTTAACAGTTCTGCTCCACAATCTGACAAAAACAGCAAATATGGTCATCCATCTTACATACTCAAACATACATGTAATTATATCAAAAGGGTAAAATTAAACACAGCTAAACAGAACAAAGTGGGTCACAAGAAAACAATGTAAGAGACATAAATTTCAAAGCTGGACAATCGGAGATACTCACTCTGTATCATTATTGACTCTTGTTTTCTTCCAAATGGTTGTCCATATTGTCACATACAGGGAATTCACATGAAACAACATAGAATGGAATTGATCTAAGCAGGACAAGGAAGGTGTTTCAGGTCTTCAAGACCAGACAATAGGGAAGCCAAGAATGGCTGTCATAGTGTCTCTCATTCTTTTCAAAACAGCTGTCCATACCTTCATCTGTGTTGAACTTAAACAAAACAAAACAAGCTAAAATCACTTTGAACAAAGAATGATAGTATTGCTAGATTTCACATCGTGACATTAGGGAGTCCGCACTGGGTACTGTAGTGTCTCTTTTTCTTCAAAATAGTTGTTCATTTCAACATGCATTATATGGTTGGTTCTTGTAAAATATATATAAGCTCTACATATGCATGAGTCTCTTCATGTATATCTCTCCTTTCTTTATTAGAGGGAAAAACAAAACAATTCCTAGAAAAGCATGATGCAAAAAGACATATAAAACCACAATACAAGGTGATCTACAATGGTTACCAGGATGTCTCAGCAGTATATAACAACATTTAAAAAACAAGGCATTGGAGACAATATAAGACTTCAAAAGCAGGCAATAATCAAACCAGAGTGGGTATCTTAGTGAATCTTGTCATCCTCAGTGTACTTGCCTATACTCTTAGACTTGATGCTATCAATCATAACAGATTTGAATAAAATTAGTCAATACAAGATAGCACTCTAACAAACCAGATTCAAATAAGATCAGTCATAATAAGACAGTATAAGTTATACAGGGCTTCTGATTAAGTTGATAGGAAATTAAAGATGATTATCATAGTATGTCCTCTTATTTTTGGGATAGTTGACCTTGTCCTCAAGTCTACTGTACTTAGACAAACTAGAACAGCATGGAACCCATCCAAGCAGGGTGATGAGAATAATGTAGATTTTAAATCTTGTTACCCCATTAACAATATCCTCTGCCTTCCTTTTTTAGACAATTACTCCCCTTTCACTCCCATAGGGTACATTGTTTATTTTGGGTCCCACTGCCTCCCTATATAGAGCATCTCAATGGACCCTATCTCCAAATCTCCTCTGCCTGTGTTTCTCTCTGTTAGTATTTTGAGGCCCTCTATACTAGAGATTATAGCCAATCTCTGCCTTTTTTCTGCTATTCTATTTTTCTGCCATTGGTAGTCTATTTTTCTCTTCCACTCCACTGTCTGCCCCATTCACTGAGGCCTCTCTGCCACTGTTTTTGAAATGCTCATATTCTTTTTATCTCTTGCTAAAATGTCCTTTATTATTTTTTGTAGGGATGGATTGGTGGTCACAAATTCCCCAAGTTCCTCTTTGTCATGGAAGCATCTTGCTTCTCCTTTAATTTCTAGAGAGAGTTTTGAAGAATACATCAATCTGGGCTGGAGATTGTTCTCCTTCATGGCTTGAATTATTTCACTCCAAGCTCTTCTTGACTTGATGGCCTGTGTCAAGAAATCTGCTGTGATTTTGATGGGTTTTCCTTTATAGGTGATCTGTTTCTTTTCTCTGATGGCTTTTAATATTCTTTTCTTATATTGAATTTCTGAGATCTTGATTATTATGTGTCTAGGTGTAGCTCTGTTTTGGTTGTAGGTGGCTGGAGTTCTGTATGCTTCATATGTCTGCATATCATTTCCTTTTTTTATGTTTGTGAAGTTTTCCTTAATAATTTCTGTGAATAGCCTTTGCAGTTCTTTTGTTTTGACTCCTGCTTCTTCATTCACATGCTTTATTCTTAATTTTATAGACCTCTTGTCGTTCTCTAGCCCTCCAATTGTTACTGCCTGCTCCCTTGTTATTTTAAGAGATCTTCCCTTTCATGATCACACATTGCAAGCCTGTGTTCAATTTTTGATAGTCTATCTTTGGTTTCTTTCCATCAGTTTTGCCAACTTTCTATGGAGTCTTTAGTTTGCTGGTAATCTCTTCGAATCTGCTTCATAAATTCTAGGGTTTTTTTTATATTCTTCATTGAATGTTTCTCTCCTTTTGTGTTCCTCCATTCTTCTGTCTGTGTCTTCTTGAGAGATGCCCAGCCTTTCTTTTATTAATCTACTTATCTCTTGTTTAACTTGAATTAATATTTCAATTTTGATCTCATTTATGAGGTCCTGAAGATATCTCTTTATGTCCACTAATGCTGTATTTGATGTTGCATGTTTGCTGCCCTCAATCTCTTTTATATTTACCTCTTGTGGATCAACATTCTCAGGGTTGGGGGCTGGGGGCTTTTTCTTATTTCTCCCTCTCGCCATGTTTTTGGTTCCTTCCATAAAATGTACAGTGTAATTCCCAGCCCTTTTTCTTGTTGGTTAGGGTTCTTCTGGAGCATGTAGGCTAGGGGCTTCTGCCCTCTGCTGTCCACTATCAGAGAGTGAATTGCAATCAAGGGAAGTATAGGCTGGATCCTGCCCTCCGGGCAGGTTGACCTTTGCGGGCCTTCACTGTGTCAGTGTGCCCCGCCCTCAGGGAACCAACTGATTTGTGACAACCCACTGGGCCCCAGCCCAGTCCAAGCAGATTCCACCAGTAAGCTCTGCAAGGGGAGCAACCAACTAAAGCCTCTTCCTTACAGAGCCAGGACTTTCCTGCCCAACTCCAATATGTAATCTAGTTGGTTGCCCCTTTCCCATGGGAGGGTCCCATTCCCATCACTCACCGTGTGTTGATGCTGCTCCCCAAGAACTACTGGGCTCCCCGACCTCTGTTCTCAGTGCAGTTGCAGTGCGAATTCAGGGTGCCTCTGGGTGGGTCATGTGCAGGGCCGGTTCCAGGCGAGCCGCATGCAGGGCTGTTCAGCTCCACACTCTGGCCGCTCAAGCCAGTCACTTCAGTGCAGGTTCGGTCACTTAAGTGGATCTCACGCACAAATTCAGGTAGCTTGGCCAGAGTGCAGTGCTTGTCGATCTTAGCTTCTCTAATGGTAGCCCCGGGACCTGTATTTGAGCAGTTTCTTTCCCTTCAGTTTCTTCCTGGGTTAAGAGAGTCCATCTCCCTCCATTTGGATCTCTCCAGCATGTTCTATTCTGGTATTTGAGCTGTCTCTCTCAGAGAGGCTCCATATCCTGCTACCTCAAGGTCCACCATCTTACATGTAATTTTAGAAATATGTTTTGAGTTCTAAAATTATTTTTATCAATTTTAAAATGTGAGTAAAAATAATAAGTACTTAGAAGCAGTATTCCTTTTGGCTTTACCTAGAATATTTGAGCAGCTTTGTTTTTTGTTTTGTTTTGTTCTTTTGATACTGGGAATCAAACTCATAACCTTGTTCTTGCTCTGCTGCTAAGCTATATCCCCAGCCCTTGATCATCTTTTGAGACATAGTTCTACACTTACTGTTTTTATACTCTTCATTTTTTATGAATTTTTAATTATCATGCAAATAAAATTAGCAACATTTATAGTATGTTCTATCATTTTCAACATTTATTGCTTCTACTGCCATGCTTATGCTTCCCTCCTATGTGCCTTCAATAAACCTTTTCATTTTCATATTGAATCAAAAATAACAGAAGCATCAAATATTCATGAAAATTGTGATGCACAGTTTGGCTTTTCAAACATATTTTTATTGGCATGAACATGAGAAACTTGCATAACATTTATATTTTTATGGAGGAAACCTGGTAAATGATGATATATTGTAGTGTATTTTTTGCTAGATAGAAATTGAAAGTAATTTATACTATATAGACCGTGAATTTGGGTATATGAAGCTATTGTCCCATCAATAATACATAATTCTCAACAAAAATCACTATTTAAATAACAATAGTAGTGAGAACAGTAAATGATATTCGTAGAACATTGCTTTGACATAGATTACTAAATAGAAATGGATTGAAATATGCCTAAGTATAATAAGATTAATATTAAACAATGCAAGACTAAAAATCCTTCCAAAAATACCTGAAAATTTATTACATAGAATGAAGTGTGAAATAAAACACAATTCAATGCAAAACTGAGTAATACAAGCAAATTTCTGCTCTCAACAAGTTTACCTCAATAAATGAGTTACAAGGAAAAACTATTGCATTTTCTCATATTTTAAAAATTATCTTCTTTATGATAATTCCTTCTGTATGTGTATATATCTATGTATATACTTTGAGAGATGTACGTGACCGATATACAAATATATACTTTCTTAGAATTAATCTTCACTTAAACTAAAATATTATACTCTACTATTTCTTAAAATAATAATTACATCATCTTTCTATGCAATTGTAAGAATTTAAAGCCAAATAACATCATGAAAAGTCACACTTGGTATGAAATATAAGCAGAATTTCTCACAGTTTTCCAGACTTGCAACAGAGTCACAATATAAATATAAGAAGGAGAAAGATTATATACATATATAAACAAGATAAATAATGATACTAATCTGTTAGTTCATCAAAAAGGACAGTTTGTGCTTTCATTCTTTGATTGTTTTTTAATGTCTAAATCTTATAATTGAACTTCTTTGAAGTTAATAACATGCAATATATTAATTAGCACTAGTTTTCTCTTATTTTGTCTTGAAATTCCATATCGTAGTTTTTATTCATCTTTTTGTTTTGTATTAAACATTTTAAAAAAGGGAAAAAATAAAGAAAGAAATCTTCTCCCCTGATTAAGTAATTTATCTGTCTGTACTGTCATTTCTAAAGATAGTACCAATTTTGTTTAAGCATAGACATATTTTTTCTTTTTTCTATATGTATCACTTTCTTTTAGAGTTAGAGTAAAAAAAAATATTACTTTTCTTATGTTGATTGTTAGAATTGACTCCCAAATACCTTATTGGATCTCAAACTATATAATAATCTAATGGAACTTGAAAGGTTAATTTCTATGAACACGAAATTTAAATTTTTTAGCAATATTTATGCATGATGCTAATTACTATATATTCTGCTTCCCTCTATATACTTATGTGCTCAAATACATCTTTAACATTTTCTTTATGACTATACTATCAAATCACATGGATACAAATATGAAATGTGGATTAAATAAAATGTGAAAATTTTCCAAAAAAAAAATGTAATTTCTCTGCCATGGTCCTATTTTAAATTTTTTTTGGGGAAAGAGAAAATTAATATGGTTTTATAAAAAGTTGTTGCCCATTTAAATATTTATCACATTGTTAGACTTTCTGTTTTCAGCTCATCATTTTTTCTGAAATGATCCTGTAATCCAGACATCCTCTTATAGGCTACATTTTGACTCCCCAATGCACATATATAGAGGCAATAACCCTCAGGGTTCCTGTGTTTGGAGAAAAAGTATTTATATAATTAATGCAGGTTCTTTGTAGTCCTAAAAGCAAAGATCAAATATATTAGTACCGGTAAGAAAAGAGACAGGCACTAGAGCCCTGGCCACAGGGAATTAGCTGGTGAAGACTAACGAGATTGCGGCCGTGGACAAGCCAGGAAGAGTGTCCTTCCTGCAACCTGAATCTTCAATTCTGACTTTGGGTTTTCAGTTTTCAGACGTATAAAAGATCAGTTCTGTTATTTAAGTCACAAGTCTTTAGTATTTCTTATGATAAATAAGTAGACTAATGAGCGCCCTAACATTACTAGTCCTCTTTACGGTTTATTTAACTACTATACATATGCTTCAATTTTAGTCTTCAAATCACAATTCCCTTGAGTAGTTACACACCCATGTATGAAACAATTTACTATATATCAGGTTATTCCATAGCAGCTCATTTTTATCCATGTTTAGATAATATATTTTATTACTTTGCATTTCATCCTACTTCAGATAATGTTGACATCAAGAACATTTTAATTAAAGTATAATCTTGAGGATAATGCAATATCCTGTCTCATTTGTGAAACAAAATTTCCCAGTAGATGACCACTTGCATGGAAAGAGTTTTAGTATCTTTCTTTTGTCTCATGCAATTGCATTTAATTCTCTTACATTTATTTTTAAAATAAAAAAATAATTCTTTCCTTCTGAAAGTTTTCCAGGATCTGTTCTTTTCAAAAATTCAGTGGATAATCCATTTGCTGATAAATCTGCAGCTTTTGTTGTTTATAAGTCTCATACTTAGTCCATTGAAGTCATTTTGAAATTTGTTGGGTGTTTTTTTCAGCTACTTTAGCAATGTAAGCTGTCTTATTTGCACTAGGTCCACTCCATTATGTAATTATGTTCATGATACAAATACAGTTTTTACTATTTGAGAGCAAAGTGAAATAGTAAGTTTTCTTGGGAAGAGAATGTGAGCAATGTGCTTTCAGTTTTTACATTCTTCGCCCTCCACACAGTGCCTGGCATATATGTGCTGTGTAATCAATTGTGGGATGGGAACAAATGGACAAGATAATTGGCCATCAGGTAGCAATGCTCCAGTTTCCCACAGAGGCATTGTCTAGCTTGAAAAAAATTTGGTTTTTGTAAGCATGAAAAAACAGGTTTCTCAAAGCAGATGGCACGTTTATTTATTTGGCAGGATGTACCAATCCTTATTTGTTATACTCTGTGGAACATTTATAGAGCATGCTACACAGAGTGCAATAAATATTTTCTGAACTAATGGGTCATTACTGAAGAAAGAGATTGGGTGTAATAATAGCTAATTCGTGACCTTTCATATTATGTGATGGTGTGATTATTGTGATAGTTTATGGTTTTGGATCTAGACATAGATCAGGAGAAAGTGTTTTGCTCCTCAAATCCTGTGTGTAGGAAAGCATTACTCAAACACGTTCTATTCATTAACACAACTGCAGATGAGTGAAGTTAACTGTGCACAACCAACATTAAAATTAGTTTAATACAAAAGATAGTCAATAGATAAATTTGTTAAAGTCATGGGACTGATGTTAATATGATAACTATTCTATTTCCAAATACCATTGAATTCTTTTGTTCTATGTGCAGTTCTGTATTGACTCAGTACTTCACAAAAGCTACAAAAGTAATTATGTTACCTATCTCCAAGTTTCATAATCAGGGCTGGTATATGAATAAATCAGAAAGTGACTTTACATCTACCTACCAATCTTACATCTTCCCTCTTTTCCTCTTTCTCTTTTCCCGGTTTTTCCTGAACTCTTTTTTCTTTCCTTTTGTTAGATAATGACCGTGCTGATAATAATATATTTATTACATTTGTAAACATTGCTTTAAGGCTATTACCATAAAACCTCATATTCTATCAGATCATTTTATATCTGTTACTCACAGTTATTAAAATTCTAAAGATTATAGATTAAACTCAATTTCATTTCATTGAATAATGTTGAACAATATTCATATTGAAATTTTTGTATACTCTTCTTATTTTAGTTGGGTAATATTACATGTGGCATTCAGACTAAAATTTCAAAAATGCAATATTCTAGCATACATTATACTATAATTTATGGAGTTGAAAGAACATGGTGGTTAATAGATGTCGAAGAATTGAGACAAATTGAGGGAAGTTGAGAGAGTTGGCCAAATGAAACAAAATTTATATTAGAGGGGAGGAATAAACTTAGCAGCTACATTGTAAAAAACATGATGACTTCAATTAATAAAGATATGTTATATTCCAAAAAGTGCCAAAAGAATAGATTATAAATGTTCTCACCACAAACATTATAACCTTGTAAAGGTGCTACAATATTTTAGACTATGAGCAAATAATTTTATCAGCCAATGTAAAGCTATGTGTTTAGCTAAAATACAAAATGTATCAAAATAGGTTTATTAACAAATGTATGGAATTTAAATGCCAAGAAAGAATTACATATATATGCATACATATATGCAATATGTAATATATGTATAAATTTCATAAATAATTTATGAATTATTATTAAAATTTTGCATTTAGAATTTCAGATTGGCTTCAGATTATTTGGATAATAATAAATATGATGATAAACTGAGTAAAAATATATCAGACATATCACTATTCAGAAACATAGTACTTAAAAAATGAAGAAATTATATTTTCCTCAGATTCAAAACTTTTACTGAAACAATTCCAATACTTACTTCAAATTTAGTAATGATAAGCCCAATGCTATGAATGTTATATACTTCTGAGACATTTTTACTGCCTTCAGGTGACTGACCATGCTGTACTGATAACACAGTATTTTGAAAACACAGAATCTATTGTAAAGAAGACGACTTTGGTTCCAGTGCAACATGGATAGTGCATCTCACAGACAGTCCATTTATAAGCCAGTGTATGCCAGCCACTTTGATGTGTGTCTTGGCTGAGTCACTATGAGCACTAAATTGGGAGTAGATGCTGTGTATTCCCATGTGGTGTGTAGATATAGAGTAGATACTATGCATTCCCATGCTGCTATGATCAGAAAGACTGATTCAAGTGTGAGTTATGTTACAGACCCTAAGTCCTATGCACCCTTCTGCACTGGGCATGGGTTATGAGCAACATAAAATACTTATGTGCTATTGTGGTTTACTTTAAATGTTGTTTCCTCAGTAACTCAAACTGTTGTCTCTTCCTTCCCTTGGATATATTTTAAGAAACAGAATGAAACCACTGGTCTGCAACAATTTTTTTTTAGTTTAACTTTTTAAATTTATATTTCTTATACTAAATTATGCATAAATTGAAGTTTAACATCTTAATCATTTTAAGTCCTATTACATAGATTCAGAATGCTGTGAAACTATTTCACCATACGTTTGTGTGGCACTTTATGGGGAAAAATTCAATTTCTGTCACAGTTACACAATAATTCTACATTGCTTCAAATTCCTGAGCTCTGAGCAACTTCATTCCACCTTATTTTTCTATAATTCTATCTTCTGCTAAATTTAAGCACATTATAGAGAATTTTTCCATCATCACTGGTTTATTTCACTTACAATAATATCTTCCAAATTCATCCTTGTTGTGGCATGTATCAAAATTGTCTATTTTTAAAAGTGTGTGTCATATTCCATCATGTATATGCTATATTTTGCTTATCTATTCATGCATTGATGAACACTTCATTGGTTTCCATGTTTTAGCTGATGTGAATGTATCTATAAACATGGCTATAAAAATTCTAAAAACTTTGTTTTCAAATATTTTCTTAGTTTAATGCCCATTAATGAATTTTCTAACTCATATTTATATCTCAATTTTCTAATTTCTTGAGGAATCAACCATAATATTTCTCATAGTGTCGCTACAGCTGTACATTTCTACCAAATATGTGTAAGGGCTTCAATTTTACCATATCCTCATCAATACTTGTATTTTCTGTTACACTGCTAATAGCCATCTTGATTAGAGTGGGGTGTTATGTCATTGTAGCTTTTGTATTTCTCTAGTGATTAATGATGTTTAGTATTTTTTTACTTATTTATTGACCATTAGAATATCTTCTTTAGAGCAATTTATGTACAAGTCATTTAAAGCATTTTTAAATGAGGCTTTTTTGTTGTTTTTCTTAGATTTCTATATATTCTGAATATAAATTCCTTACCAGATTAATGATTTGCACATGACTTTTCTTTCTGAGAATTTGCTCTGTTAATAATACATATTTGATATAATAACATGTTCAATATTTGAGAATTCTGATGTGTTTTGTGGCCTGTACCCTAAATGTTACTTTTGATTTGTTTTGATGTGGCATTTTAGAATGAAAACAAATCAAGCATACATGTAGACAAAACTTTGTTAAACTCAAAATACATTGTATTATAATACAAGGAACATACAGTCACAGCTTAATCACAATCCTTCAGGAAAGCGTTCTCCTTGTCACCTTTTATCAAACGTGTATAAAAGGATGGAAAATAGAGTTGTTGACTTAATTATTAAATATGATAGGAGATTGTAGACACCTTTTAATCATATCAAATGTCTGCTAAAGCAGAAAAATGCAATGATTAATAGGCGGCCATTTTCTTACACTGATACAATAAGACTAGAAAATTGCAAAGCCAAGCCATCACACACATGTGTTTAAGTTGGCTTGGATGACTTACAAGTCAAAAAACACTTTAAACAAGTCAACGTATTGAACTAGTGTTTCATATTTTAAAGTATACCTATTTTCAAGAAAAGAAGAAAAAAGAAGAGAGAGAAAATGAAAAGAAAAGAAATTTTTCTAGGATGACATTTAGATGAAAAACTCCTGAGCCCATTTCAAAATGTATGGTACATTCATTATATGAAACTGTACAAATATATTTTATCTTTGCACCCATTTAGCATCATTTATTTATCTTTCCTTCTGAGAAGCTGTGGCAGGCAAAAGCCTGAAAAGTAATGATCACATTTGTAATAATTATAAATAATCAGATTGGAATTCAATAATTGCTTATTAATAAACCACTAACTCCAAGGAACTTCCATACTCTTGATATGGTTCAAGCTAATAGCTGATTTTGAGATGATACTTTCCCTTCAGCTAATTTAGAGATATAATAAGGTGGGAAAGGATTAGAAAAAAAAATTTAATTAAAACGTGACAATGAAAAACTCTGAGATGTATTTCAGACAACATATTCAAATAATTAAGCTTTTGATTTGATAAAGTTTTAATAATGAAACCCAGTGTTTATGGGTAATTAAATATACTTTTCTGATGACTTCCAATGTGTTTATCAAACAGTTTTCTAAGCCTTGAAGCTTCAACAGTAAAAAAGCAATGGAAGTAAATATCTTTTTTAAAAAAATGTCTTTTATACTTCAGAAATTGATAGAAATTATTTCACTCATGATATATATAAATGAACATATAAATAACTACTACTTATTAATTGCTTTGTTCAATAACTCCACTAAATTATAAATCACATGCCTTTCCTGTCAAAGGCACTGTTTTAGAGATATATCAGTAAGGTAAAGAGATATTAGTATATACAGATCACTGATTCATATATGTTCTGTAGTGTGGCCATAAAATACACATTGCAAATAAGTAATAGAGAATGTTAAATTTGTTGTTTTGTTTTGGAAAACTTGAGGTTAATGTTATGATTTAGATCTGCGATGTTCCCCCAAATACTCGTGCTTCCTGCTCCAGGGCTTCTGTTGGCTGACTGGATCCCAGAGTCCCTGTATTTGCTAGTGAATGATTTCAGTGTCTAAGGTACTGTCAAGTGGTGGATCCTGGTCAGAACAGGTATGTCACCAGCATGGTAACCTGGACGACACATATCCTTCTCCAGTCCTTTCTTTGCTCTGTGCTTCCTGGTTGCGGGCAACTGAATAGAACTTTTCACCATGCTGTTTGTGTCTTGTAGCCAGATGACAATGGACTGAGGCATGTAGCTCAAAGTGAATCTCTCCTCCTTCAAACTGTGTCTCTCTGGTAATGTGTCAACGACGAGGACAGAAGCTGAGACAGATGAGCTGCATCAAGAATGCATAGATGACACTGATGACAAGGGTGACATGAAGATTATTTAGAGAATCATCTCTGAAGTGAAAATTTAAAGAAAGCATCTAGGCTTCAGCTTTACAGATAAAATACCTTATAACACTACTCACCTCATCGCAGGCAGGAAGCAGAGAGAGCAAGAAAGAGTCAGAGCATCAGGCAGAGGCTTAGAAGAATCACGTAGGTCTATTTAACGTTCCCAATGGCCCGCTTTCTCCAGTGGACTTCACCTCTTACCAGCGTATTCAGCCGGGCGAGCAGCTCCATGATCTCACCACCGTCCAGAGGCTCCAGTTCTGAACCCATGAGCCTCTGAGGGACAGTTTTGAGCAAACCATAACAATTGGTATGAAAAAATGTTTTAATGAAGTAGAGTTAATGGAGTACAAGAAAATAATCACATGAAAATGACATTTCCAAAGAGTTTTGTTACACAAACGAAGACTAAATAAAAAGAGTAAGGTAAACTTTCAATTAAAAACAAATACATGTTGGAGGTTAACAGTAGGGTTTGAAGGTGTTAAAAATATGGATGAGAATATAAGAATAGTCAGTTACATGGCTTGAGAGTTCCTATACATATGCCTTAAAACAGGAACAAATTCAAGTCACCTGTTAAACAGTAAGCAAGGAGACAGTGAGAGGCAAGGACTGAAGAAAGCCTATAAATATATGTAATGAAATTACCCCTGTGAGATAGAGCACTCAGTATTATTGAATGCTTCAGGGAATTTCCTAGAACACCGTTAAGCTTTTGTATCTATCAGAAAGTAAGGATTTTAAATTTTTTTCATCAGTTTCTATCATTAGTTGAGTTCATTCCCTGTACATTAACTCCAAACACTTGGACCTAGGCTGTGCTCAAACTGACGGCATCCCTTCTGATGAGGTTTTCAGTGAGAGAGTGACTACCTTAGAAGCAGGAATTCCTAATATAGAATTCCTGTAGCATATCATAAATGATGTATCATGAGTCTATGTACAAGGCACTGATAGAAATTTCTGCAGAAGGGAAAGAAGTGGGATCAAGTGCATGATCAGTGTACTTCATTTGCATCATTTGTTTACTTTATCACATCTATCAAATGATCTAAAAATCTTTTCCATAATTTATTATCTATATATCTAACTCTCTATCTCTCCTTGAAATTTAATGAAAAAAATAGAAAATATATAAGTTAATATACTTGAAATCTAAAGGGAGATAGACTTAGCACCCTGGTGTCTGATATCTTTCATTTAAGTGACAGTTATTTAAATTGTTTGAAAACATGACAAGCTTTACATATAATAGAACAGCTCTCCACATGATATTTGGGGGAAGCTTTGCTGTATTTTAGCAAGAAAAAATAACGTGTAAAAGAAATATTTGAACCATCAAAATATGGTTTATGTCATTTTAAAATTTACTTTGATTACTTAACACTTACTGAAAAGGAAATATTTACTTTATGTCTAGATTTATTTGAAATAACCCTGGCCTTTTCTCCCTAACATAATTTTAACATATAATGACATGTAAAGGAGATAATTTTTTTTAATTACCATTTCTCTTTAGAAGCAATGATGAAATTAATTGTTGGGTTTTTTTTTTCAGCAACAAATTTACTAAAAACTAATTCCTGGAATTCACAGGGAGCTTTTTCCCCCTTGGCCTTGTCCCTTCATCCTCTCCTGGTCATGAACATAAGAAAAGCTTGAGGTTTTCAATGAAAGCACATTTTTCATAATCATAATTTCAGAATTAGACTGGTGGCCATTGTCCGATTATTTTCAGATTCCTCACACCAACAATCTTTTAGTTCATAAACACTTAAAATACGTCAATTCGTTCAACATTATTTCAGATTGCTAGCCTCAATCCCCAGGCTCACACTTTCTTAGAGGTGAAATCTTCTAGGCATTCAGTTTTATTCCTGCCTTTCACCTAATCTCAACTCTTTTTCTCTGTTCACTCTGAGTTCTGATTCATAAATATCCAAATCTATGCAGTGGAACTTGGCTGTATATTATTACATACCCATAATCATTTTGATTGTAGCTTATAGCTACAAAAATAAAATTTTATCTCCCATATACTCTGGAATCTCAGGTGTGACCTTGCAGTTACCCTCCCCCCAAAGTCTTTTGCGCTCTCATTATTCATTCTACATCCCTCTTGGGTGTCTACTTCAAACTTTTTAAGTATTCCTCCGCTTCATCTCACTTAGTGAATGGTACTGTTTCTTGCATTGTTAGAAAAACTGTATCAATCAGAAGCATTTTGGATTAGAATCCAACCACTCTAAATAATAGATGCATGTACAATCTTGCAATATGGGCTCTAATCAAATTAGGAAAAATGCACATTTGTATTATTTTGAGTTCTTATTCTGTAATTGTCTTAGTCTACCATGTCCTAGCAGATATCATACATGGGTTTAGTACAAAAATAACTTTGATACAAGACTGCCAGACTGTATGTTTATGATTTTTCGCTGAGAAAGTTTTTGGTTTCCAGTAGCCTCACATTTTTTACTACAAAGTTGTAATAAAAAGTAAAATTTTTTCACATTTCATCTCATAGAATACTATTGTAATAAAAGGAAAATAATAAAATTATTTAATTATGAAATCAATATTTAATGTTTTAGTGGATATTACATGGCACAAGGTCTTGTCCATTTGCTTTTGTACTATGTGCTTTCATTTTCTTACTCATACTGTAAATTTCAATTTACTGACTCAGAATATTTTTGACTTTCATAAGAATAAAATTCAAATTTTTGTACTGTAAATGCTCAACATGTAAAAATTTAAGGAAATCCATTCTATTTTATTGAAAGTAAAACTAATATTTTATAATTACTACAAGAACACATTTTAAAATTCATCTTACTAAATTGAAAGTTCCATAAGGAGAGAAATAATATATCTATGTTACTAATGGTCAATAAACTGTAGAATATTAAATTGTATTAGTATTTAAATATTTCAAGTTTTATGAAAGAAACTAGAGCCACTGGTTATTTAAAATGTATACTCACGCATGAAATGATTTCTTAAGAAATTTTATTTTAAAGAAAAAACAAGATAAAAATAACAATGAATTGAGTTTCAAAAGAGGTTAGCTGGTTAGCTGACACTAGTCAATACATCGTGTACTGTTTTTGTAGTTGTTGTTCAGAGTACAAGAGATACCTTCTCCAAGCACTATTATTTAAGATTTTTAATGCATACCTAAAACTCTGATTGTATAAAACTAAGCCCGAACATCCTCTTAGGTAGCTTCTTATTGATTTTTCAGATCTAACCTGTAGTTAGTAGAAATGATGGGGAAAATATAGCTGTATATTTTTCTATTAGGCACGTGAATACTGTGAAAGTAAGGGATTTCAGAAATATTATTTGGAGAGAAGTCAACTTGGAATTACTCTTCTCTATCATTAGTATGATTAATGAGTAGTGGAATTCCCATGTGCATTGTCACATTGCAGACGCCTATCAATCCAAAATTTTATTGTTAGTGGCAATGAGCTCTGTGTGTAATAGCTGACACGTTAGCACCGAAATGCTTCTGTTTTGTCACAAATGTATTGTATAATACTTGTTTGCTTACCCATAATGGTACGAAATGCATCTATAATTACTGTCATGGGGCTGAGTCTATACCATCTGGTGTGGAATGAAAATGTTTGTACTGAAGCTTACTAGAGCAGAATATATATTCCAAACCATTATAGCAAAGCCATTCATTCATTCTAATAGCTTCTTCTCTATATGAGCACAGAGTCATGAGTATAAACACAGTTGAGGACAGAGAAACTTAAGAAAATATTATATTCTGTAAAAGAGGATTCTATGTCATTTGAAACATAAAAAATGTAAAGTTTTTCTCCAAAATCACTATTCATTGCTTTTGATGTCCAAAAATAAGTGACACTGTACCATCAGAAAGTCCTTTGGTTAAGCAAGAAGTGTTTCTATAGTATTACACAGGAGTTTTTAATTTTACTTTTGATATATTTATTGTTATTAGTTCACTTTTCTAAAGATATGGATATGTTGTTTCTTCTGTGTGTATTTAGCTTATAGAAATGGTGAACATTGACCAATATATTTAAATAATACAGAACAGACATGTGTATAACCCAAGGTTAATCATAAAATTAACTTGATATCTATACAACATGAGATTTAAACAATAGTTGAAAGTTCATTTTCTTGAATATAAAGACTTGAAAGACATTAGTTCTCCTTGAAGCAATCTATCATTTAATTCTCCTCACTTTTATGGTATGTTTCTGTTCTTATTTTGTGCTTAAAATATGTTTTCTGATAAAATTATCAAGATCCATAAAATTTTTCAGTTATTTTAACTTTGTAACATTAAATTATAGATTGCTTCAAGGAGAACTAATGTCAGATATTAAAACATATTTTAAAGCTTATAATTACACAGGAATGACACTCGCACAAGAATAGACATAGCAGCTAGTGGGACACAAGAGTACAATTCAGAAAATTTCCCATTGTCCACTTATAGTCAAAGAAAGTTTGCATTGCAAGGGGTCAGTGGATTTATGATGGACTCTTAAATAACTGGTATAACATAGCAGGTCAGCTATGGACTGCAGAATAAAAGGTAAGATGATCTTTACAAAGGAATAAATGTGTCACAGTTAAATACAAAAGACAAGGAGGGAGGCAAAGAGAGAGGGAAAGAGAGAAACAGAGAAGAAGAAAGGGGAAGAAGAGAAGGATGAAATGGAGGAGATTTATTATGTTGGCTCTAATGTGAAAATATTGATAATACTGTATTGCTATACATTAGTGGACATCAAATCTTAGTGGCATAATAATCACTTCCCAAACCTGGGCTATTCCCATCTTACTTGGCCTGCCGTGCTAGCAGACATGCTAGGCTGGTAAGGGATTGGCTGGTTCCAGATGGACTCACTCTTGTGGTGGCAGTTGGTATCTTCTGCAATTGATAATCCATCTCTCATCCACAAACCAGCTCATTTGGTATTGTTTGGATTCTGAGAACAGGAAGTGGGTACTCTTCATTGTGAAATCTTTGGCCCCTGCTTCCATGAGTTAAATTGCCTCACACAAAAATCTTGTGATTTATTTTACAAACCCCTGTATCTAAAAATGGAGAATATTTCTTCATTGTAATGTGACAGGCTGGGTGTAGGGTGCACAGCTAATTTGAACACTTTGAGAGGCTGAAACAGAAGGATTGGTATTTAGTGATAGAATTTTTTAATTTTAAAAAACTTAAAAATAAAAAGGGCTGGATACAGAGCTCATTGTGAAGTCTATGAGATCAATCCCCAGTACAGGAAAAAAAAAATCAGAATCCAGAAGTAGTAAAAGGAACTTTAGATTAATTTGACAAGCGTTAAGAAATCATGACAAATGAGATCATAAGGAAAATAAAGAGAAAGCTAACTAGCAAAAGATAAATTTGTAATATACATCACAACAAATAATTACATTTCAGCCTGGGACAATTTTTAAAATAGATACATAGACATCATCATTCAGTGGGAGGCAGGCAAACATAAATGGTGGCAACAAAGAAAGTTAAAGGAAAAAGAAATAGAGTGCAAATAGTTCTTAGCAGAATTTTAAGATGTTCAACTTTCTGTGGTAAGAAAAAAACATTAGAAGTAATATTAACTAACATTAACTAAAATCACTGTATTCAAATATTTCATTGTAAGGAAGTTTTTAAAATATAGTGTTAAATATGTAGAAAGACAAATACACTGTTATTGGTTGTGTCTTTGTGTCCCCAAAAGCCTCACGCAGTCATAGGTGGGGCGTTTTTAGAATCTTCTAAATATAGAGTGTATGATTGATGCATAGTGCAATGCCAGGGTTAAGGATGCTAGGATCAAGGGTGGGTGATTACTAAATCAGTCAACTGATTGGTTTGGCACCACCCTAATAGAAGTAGCATAGGTAGACTATAAAAGGGACAGAAAAAGGCATCTAAAACCCCTTGCCTGACTGCTCTGCTACCTTCTGCCTGCAAAGAACTGTTTCTCCTCTGCAATGCCTGCCTGCCATGCCACCCTGCCTGGAGCCAGCTGGTAACAGACTGAAACCTCTATAAACTGTGAGTCAGATAAACCTTTCCTCCTTTAACTTTAAGGTGTAGGGTATTTTGTCCCTTATGTGAGAAATGCAACGAAGACATATACAAAGTTTACTATTGAAGGATATAATTTTAAAGGAAACTTGGGAACCAGCATAAATATTTCTCTCAAGAGAGTAGACTAAATTTTCATCCAAGCATGAATTCTTTAGGCAGAGAGATTAGTGAAAAGATTTTACATTGTTTAATGGAGCTATTATGGTTTAAAAATATAAATATTTACATTTAACATATTAATGACAAGTTTTTCAAAATTGTGCAATTGAATATTTGAAGAAAATTAATTAATAATAATTATTGTATAGATAATAATGGTAATTTATTTATTTTTAGTAGTCCTTAAGTATAGAGATAAATATTGAAGTATTTATAGTTTATATGCCTAGGACTTTCTATAAATAATAATGATATTCATGGTATAATGTGAAAAGAAAACCTGATGATTACTATTATTAATTTTTTTATTTTAGATGTAAGAAGCTATATCATTTACTATACCTGTGGATAAGTATGAATTTCTTATGTTGTATAAAATTAAAATAAATAAGACAATAGGCAGACACATTTAGTTTTAAACACATTTGGCAGGAAGTATTATGAGAGTTACTTTATACCAAACTGACTCAACTGGGATTTAAAATGAATGCGCTCAGATAGATTTACTGAGAATCTCATGTTAGAAATTTTGTTTGTATCTTACATCCAGGTGGAGGTTAGTTAATCACTCAAAAGAAGAAAAAGAATGAGGAAAATTGAGAAGTCTAATTATAGTCCTAAACCTTCACAAAGACTGCTACAATGAGACCACAGTTCAGTATCAAAAACATTTATACATTTATAAACAATACTTTAATAAACTTAAAATTACTGTGTATAGAACCTGTTTTCCAATCTATCAATGATTAAATATTAGAAATGCGCCTAGGATTGTAGTTGTAGAGCACTTGCCTGGAACATGAAACCGCCTGGATTTGAAATCCACACTGAAAAAAAAATAATAATAGAAAGTATATAATTACATGAGTATAATACAAATAAATAGTTACAGATCCTGGTTTAAAAATTTTATACATTCATTAAGAAATTCATTTTCATTGCTTGGTTGGGTTTTATTGTTTTTTCTTGTTTGATTTTTATATATTCAATGGCATGGGCAGTTATTTCAAAGACAACAAGACATATTATGGTAGCCATTTTGGATTTACTATTATCTTGTTTTGAAGTCCTTAATTGCATTCATTGTTTTGTTTTTATTGGTTCTATTCTGTTCTGTATTGTTTGATTTTATTATGGCTGAAGGTATCTGGAGCTATTTTGAAGACAGCAAGGAGACCTTATGGTAACCACTTTGATTTCCTATTTTTGAAGTCCTGAATCACACTGGTTTGTTGTGATTGGCTTTGTTCTGTTTTGTTTTGCTTGGTTTTATGCTCTTTAAAATAAAAATTAAAAAATAAGAAAGAAAGAAATTCCAATTATTGCTCAATAATTATTAAATTATTACAGAAGAAATCTGGTATTTTAGCTTTATATCAACTCATAACAGATTTTCTCCATAAAAAGCTAGTAATCCTTGGGCAATAATTAGAATAATGCATAAACAAACCAGAAAGACTTTAAACTGAAAGCAGTAAATATTTATTAGCATGATGCACATGTATGTATGTGTTTACATACACATGTGGTCATAACTGTGTATATATATATATGTAGAGAGAGAGAGAGAGAAAATTATAATTCCTATAAATACATATAAATTTATTTTCACTGTAAAACTTACACATGTGTATATATATATATATATATATATATATATATATATATATATTTCAAGCTAGTATCATTGTAACAAGTATTATTAGCCCTCATTAATGTCAGGAAAAAAGTACACTGTTAATGACAGACTATAGATTTTTAACTAGTAGGATGAATGACAAGTATGACTAGCTAAGAATCTGTTACTAATCTCCATATGTCACTGGTATCAACACTGAGTAAAATATTAGTTTACATATTAATTCAAGAGTATCAGTTAAAATTTTTAGCATAAGTAAACACCTTAGAGAAGTTTAAAATTTTTACATCTATATCATTAACTTTTCTATATGAACTTATAAGGAAATGTCTAAAAAATACACCTTATCATAATAAAAAATAAAATACTCTAGAATGAAATGTAACAAAGCAACAGTGAGATTCCATTTTACTCCAGAAAGAACAGCCATCATCAAGAAACCAAATAATAAAAAATCTTAGGAAGACAGTAGAGAAAAAGGAATTCTGCTACGCTGTTGGCGGGACTGTAAACCAGTACGGCCGTCATGGAAAGTAACATAGAGTTTCCTCAAAAATTCATTTTGCCCAGTTATTCTCCTTCTAGACACCTTCTCAAATGAGCTCAACACAACATATTGCACTGAAACTTGCATACCCATGTTTATAGCAATACAGTTCATAGTATCTTAGTCTGGGAAGTGGCCTGCACATCCATCAACACATGAATGGATTAAGAAAATACGGTATGTCTACACAATGGAGTTTATTACTTCACCATGAAGCACGATAAACTCGAGTCATTTGTAGAAAAGTGGATCTGCCTTGAGGCTGTGTTAAGTGAAATATATCAGACACACACGCTTAAACAGTGCATAGCTTTTCTTATATTAGAAACCCTAAATATAAGCAAAGAGCAAAATAAAAGATAAATAATAGGAAATAGGGTGTTACTCCTTTCTCAAATTTAAGAGTTGAAGAGATGGAGAAGGGGAGGGGAGAGAAAGGGGATGAAAAAGGATTACGGTGTTATGTACACGTACCAACTCCAAAGAATGAATGTCATCATTATCCAAAGCAAACGGACTCATACAAAGAAAAAACTGATAGAAAATAATTTGCTCATTAACAATGTCCTACATGTAAATAATAATTCAATTCAAAAAATTATGGGTAATGCAAATTAAGGAAAAATAAGCAAATTAAGTTTTTAAAGAACTCCAAATCAGTAGAGCAAAGTTTGGCACCTGTGCTTAATTTATTACTTTCTAACACTAATAAGGTAATAGAGCAGAATTTTGAAACTGATTTCAAATTCCAAAAATTAAACCAAATACATATTGCAGTCTATCAAACAGTGCATCTATGTCAGTAATAATCCAAATTACTTTCTAAATCAAAATTTATGCAAAAAATATTAGAATACAAAATCAGAATTTTAAAACTTGTTCATTTTATTGGGAAATTGGAGTGAAACAGGTTTATTAATCATTTCTAAAACACAGACAAAAATATTCACATGATTGCATAAAGTTAAAACTTCTATAGTATTTTCAAGAAAGTAATCAATAACAAAATTTAAAAAGATAATTGAAATATATATAAAAAGATTTAATATCTGAATAGAAATAACTTTTATATACCAATAATGGAACATATATCTTATTAATAAAATTTACAATAAGAGAATAAATAGGCATTTCTTAAAATATATAAATTGCAGGAAACATATGAACAAATACTCAATCCAAATCATAAAGAAAAATCATTTCTCATTTATATGATTATGCAGATAAGCAAGAGATAAAATCACATTCTGTTTGTGAGGCTGTGGAAAGATAAACATAGTGAAAGATAATTTTTGAGAATGAAAAAGTGCATAAATATCAATGTAGGAATTTTTAAAATGTATTCATTAAAATTGAATTTTATTTTGTATTCTATACTTTTCTTCTAAAAATTATGCTATGTTTATACCCATGTACATACACAATAATGTTTGTACATCACAATGTATTCTGATTATCCTTGTAAGAGTCAAATGCATGTAAAAAGTGACAGAGATTATATTTTAGGAATCATTTCCTTTCTTCCTTTTTGGTGGTGGGAAGTAGATCTAGGACCTTACTATTCTTAAGTACACTATTACTGAACCCAACACCTCTTACATAAGGAATCTTCTAAAATAGTCTGTTCTAAGCTGTTATTAGAACCCTAGATAGCTTGAACAATAAAGATCTCTACAGCATTATGAAAACATTTAGGATAATTTGGTGTAGAACAACATATAAAATATATAACCTGGAAAATAATAAAATGTTACAAATATATAAAATAATACATTTTACTGTTACCTAAATATATTGACAGAAAACTCCTGAAACTTAAATTTTAGTCCCTAGGGGGTTAAGTGAACACACAAGATATAGAAAGATATGTGGATAGGGAGAATTCTCACCATGCCCTATTGTACACAATTTTTATTTCTAGCCTTGTTTTAGTGATACATGATCTCTTCTAAAAACTAACAATTTAAAAGAAACTACCTTAAATATAGAAGAAATGATTAAGAGTGGGTTCTTTAAAGTCCCTAAAGACATTAGTGATTATTGAACTTTGGCAAGATGTAATTTTAAATGTAGTTACCTAGTATTTTGCCTCTGTAGTGATCAAAACTGCTTATCGTCAATAGTAAATAGTTCTCGTCCAAAGATAGCCATATTCCTGGGGCGCATTTTGCCGCAGTTCAGTGCACACAGCTATTATATGTATCACCACGTTTCTTAGGCCATCAGTAAGTGATGTGTGCTACCACCAGAGATGCATTCCATTTTATTCTAATACACACTTATCATGGGGACTATTATAATTATTTTAACATTTGGAAGCACGTTTTCTATAACACTTAGAAAATGACAGTGCGGCATGAGTCCACAGACAAACGCCAAAGACGGCAAGGCTTGCTGATGCAAGCTGATAGGACGCCTGTTTTCACTTAATTTTGACAAATTTTGAATGTCATTCAACCTTCTGCCAACTGGCACTTCATCTTTAGTGCTATTTTGATACATGCTTGAATCTGTCTTTAAGCGTGCATTGATCACAGAATCCAATTAATATTTCTAGATTGTTTAACAAGTTACTGAAACCACATTTCTTTACAGGGTTAGGAACCAAAGTCCAGGAGGAAGTAAAATGCAAACTGTTGGGTCATAATCTTTAGAGATTATCTAATTTCAATAAATATTATTTATAACAAAATAAATAGTAAGCAACCATACCTTAAATCAGAGAAACAATTTAACAAAAAATTTTTCTACCATCTATGTATGTGATTTTTTTCCCAAGACTAGAAATGGTAGTTTAAAACATCTTCCAAACCAGTAATAAGCACTATCTTTCACAGAAAGAAAAGGTAATATGGTGGAAAACATACCAAGTGAGCAGTATCCCCTTGAAGAATGTTCTTGAAGGAATGAGCCTTTAATAATTTTGCAAGTTCTTGGCTTTAGGAATTTTCATCATAAAGCCATAAAAAACCTAAATTAAAAAAAAAGAAATTTTATGACACAAATTTATATATCACAAAAAGGAAACGTTTCCAACATAAACTTTTAAGTCATTCTAGGGTTTAGAGGTCCTTTTATTTAATCTAATTATTATAACTGAACCAGCCAAAGTGCAAGACATGTAACACACTAGCCATCTAAAGACTATAAATGAGTGTTTACTTGGAAGTCCCACTACTCTCTGAAGACACTACTAGTTTCATTCTAATATAAAAACTCATTCAATAATATGCTATTTCCTAAAACATCAAATGATAGTGATACCACTATCTCAATATTAGAGATACCACTAATCTCAATAGTGATACTACTATTGATAGTGATACCACTAATCTCAATATTAATAGAATTGGTAAAAATAATGGTCTATACTTCCAAATGATATATTCAATTTCTGTGCATTTCTTTAAAATTATGAGCTATTATTCCAATTTTAATAATCAAGTTAGCTACCATTTATCTAGGTTATTTTTATTTTCAAATAATTTGGGATTTTAGCTTGCAATTAACTTCCATAACACTTTCTCTTACCTAATTCATTAATATATCTACATACTTATATTTACAATTTTAATAGTCTTTCCTTATATGAATTTGTGATTTTCCCCCAAATCTAAGTTGAATATGTACACTACAAGACTGTTTTTCTTTTTTATTGCCATGACCAAGATGGTATATGATTTTCTTTTAACAGTACTGTACTTTCATCTCAAGAGTTCAGCAGTCTTTCTTTATTACTCTTTTCTAAGCTTATACTCCTCCTTTGTCATAATATAGGAATTGTTTAGAAACAAATTTATTTTATTTTATTTTATTTTGTTTTATTTTATTTTATTTTATTTTATTTTATTTATTCATTTTCTTTCTGTTTTTAAGACATGGTTTCACTATGCCATTCAGGCTGGCCTTGAATTTGCTTTGTTGCCCAGGCTGGCCTCGAACTCACAGCAAACCTCCTGCCTCAGCCACTCAAGTGCTGGGATTACAGGTGTGCACCACCATGCCTGACTTGGTTCTAAATTTGAAGTAGATTATTATATCTTATTATCTCTTATTTCTGAAATAATTATTTCAATTACAGTGAGTTAAGAAAGTATTTTGATGTTATCTATATTATTATAATAATTATTTTTTATCTTATGATAATTATAGTGTATACACTCCGCATACTTGTGTATGAATATGCATACACACATACATACCGCCTCTTAGATTCTCATCTTAATTAGGTTCATTACATTTTCAATTTCTATCATCTTTTGTGTTTGCCCAGTTGATTCTTGTTTAACTATGTGAGGTTAACTTGAATCTCTTATTTTCATTGTTTTTTTGTCTATTTCGTGATTTAAGAAAAATGTTGCTACCGTATGATTTCAAATATATAGTTTGTGAATGTGAGTTGTAATATTTATTAATATTACATTCAATCTTTGTCTCATGATATGATTTTGATATAATTTGACTGTATAGGATAGTCTGTTTCCTATATCTTTTCACTTGAAATCCTACATATGCTTAACCTTTTAGTTTTAGTTTTCAGACACCACATTAATTCAGAGATCAGAATGCTTCAGATTTCTTAGAAATAGTTATTTTTTATTTTTGTCTTCCTTCCCAATTTAAGTTGTACAAAATGCTGTTTTGAGTTTTTAAATATTTCCTTTATGTCAATGACTGCTTTCTCCTTGGTATTCCTAATTTTCCATATTTATGCACTTTTATTGATAATACTAGGTGACATAATACACAAGTCATTTTAACTTATTGCATAAACTTTTTCGAATAATCTCATGTTTCCCTTCGTTGTTTCATACATACTTTCCCTTCTAACGCACAGGAAACATGCGGTTTTCCCTCAGAAGAGCAGTCTCACCATGTGGTTCCTCAGCACCACTTGCTGTAGAGAAGCGGCCTGTGGCTCTCCGACCTGTGACATGAGAAGGGGTAGATGGGGACCATAAGCAGGGTCTGACCAAGACGGTGGGATAAAAGAAAAGAAAATAGCGCCGCTACAAAGCAGTCTCAAAACCCTCCAGATCTTTCCTCTGCATTTAAATTCATTCTTCGAATCACCCCTTTCTCAAAAGTAAGTCATTTACAGAATGAGGGTAGTTCTAACAAAAATACAAATATTTATCTCTCTGAACTTCAATTGGCATTTTTTTCCCCTTTGAGTCGTAGATCTGACACCTCAGCAGCTTTGGAACAGTGAGAGAATAGACAGCCTACGAAAAGAGCTCTCAGAGACTAACGTTTCAAGACATGTCTGTGGTGTTAATCAAAAGTGAAGCAAATCACTCTTTGTATAATGTATTCATTTACCTTTGAAAAGACAAAGCTCTGTATAGGTCAGGACTGTTATTAGAGTCGTTATTGATGTCCTGGGGTCTGTCTGATAAGCATCACCCTGACGCTGATACCCTAGGGTGTTTGACTAGCATTCATCAGCTCCCTGTTGTGCCATCTCACGCTGATTTTCCTTCTTCCGCTATAAAGACGTAGGGTCACCGTAATGGAATGTGCGCTCTGTAGCTCAATAGCCACTAGTGTAAACAGGTAATTTTAGGAGATGCATGCTGATTAATGATTATGTTCACAAAGTGGGGAAGACTATTATGTATGCAGGGAGTAAGGGGATCATATGGTTCACAGTAAGTGATTTTGCATGTGATTACGTTGTCTCTGAATTGCTGCTGAATGCTTCTAGTATAGATCTTTTAATCAAAACAAAGTACAACTTGAATGACAAAGTTTTGTGAAATGCCTGTTTATTTGGGTGTTAATTTCTTCCCTAATATTCACCTTTACCAATATTCTCCAAAACATTCAATGAATGTTTAATGTGTAATAGTTTGGAACAAAAAATTGAGGCATGTAATTAATTTGGGATAATGGCCATGTATCCACTTCTGTTTTACAGTATGCAAATTATATATATATATAGTATAACATTATATATATTATATATTATATATTATATATATTATATATTATATGTATAGTATAATTATTATATATTATATATTATATATTATATATTATATATTATATATTATATATTATATATTATATATTATATATTATATATTATATATTATATATTATATATTATATATTATATATTATATATTATATATTATATATTATATATTATATATTATATATTATATATTATATATTATATATTATATATTA
>PVJX010020000.1:0-33998 GCA_004027295.1 Dolichotis patagonum
TGTAATAGCCAGATCTTGGAAACAACCTAAGTGCCCATCAACTGAGGAATGGATAAAAAAGTTGTGGCATTTTTATACAATGGAGTACTACTCAGCTATAAAGAATGATCACTTCGAGATATTTATAAATAAATGGACACGACTTGAGACCATTCTCTTAAGTGAAATAAACCAAACTCACAAGGGTAAATACCATATAGTCTCCCTAGTATGAGATTTGATAAGAGTATATAAGATTTTATGGTAAGCATGAGTCCCCATCTCATAGCTTCGAAGTCTTTCAAAGTTTTAAATCATCAGTTGGAATGGTGTTATCCTGTTTTGTTTGACTATATCATACTTGATGATATGAATAGATGTTTTGAAGAAAACAAAACATTATGACAGCTATTGCTGATTTAATATAATCCTTCTTAGAAGTCCTACCATGCTTTTTTTGTTCTACTACCATTGGTTCTATCTATCACATTGTGTCTTATTGGAATTTCAATATGTATGATAGTTCAAACAAAATTTTTTTATCAAAAATGAGATATTACAGTACCCATTGTACATTTTCTGTTATTCGGTTCAGAAAGCCCTGTAATTCTTTCACTCTATGCATGGCTTTATACTATTGTGTTATGTTTGATATTATTGTATTTGAAACTATGCTCAACTATAGCAGAGTAAGAGATATGGTATTAGCTACTGTTGATGTCCAGTTGTCTTAATGTAAAGTACTGTGTTGCCTATGTTGTCCTGTTCTGATCTGATCTGTACTGCCCCCTTTTGTTTTATTCTCTTTCAAATTAAAAACAAAACAAATATATAAGGGAAAAAAGATCAATGAAGGAGACAGAGGAGATAAAGGGGAACCCAAGGAATGTGGTAAGAGGTGAAGTGTGTAAAACCAAAGGTGAAATATTGTATATAAGCCCTATACTCTAGTTGATAGTTATTTGCAATGCTGTATAGCTTAACAATTTTGATACTGATATACTTCTATACATGTGTACTACAATTGAACAAGTAAATAAATTGGTCTCAGTGGGTGTTGGAGTGGGAGGTGACAGAAAAACAAGGTAAGAAAGCTAGATTGATCCACCTGGGTATGAAATAGGGCTGCAGATATTAGTACAGTTATCCATCTGCAAACTGGAAAACCAGAGAAGTTGATAGCATAGCTCAGTCTAGGATGCCAGGAGCCTTGGAATCATAAAGACATACTATGCAGTTCACAGTTTGAAGATAAAGCCCAAATCTCCACATCGTAACTAATGCAAGTCCCAGAATCCAAAATTTGAAGAACCTAGAGTCTGATGTCCAAGGGCAGCAGCAGGAGAAAAGCATCCCTTCCAGAAGAAGAGCCAGAGGCCCTTTTTCCCACCTTCCTCCTTTATCCAGATTCCCAGTTTAGTGGACAGTGCTGCCCACATTGCAGGCAGGTCTTGCCTATCTGCTTCACTGACCCACCCGTCAGTCTTCCTAGAAAGATGGTCACTAACACACCCAGAAGCAATCTTTTACCAGCTCTCCAGGCACAGCTCAAGCCACTAAGGGCGACACCAAAAATTAGCCATCAGAAATTAGTTGCATGTAGAAATGTGTGTGTGCGTGTGTGTGTGTGTGTGTGTATAATGTGTTTACCAGCTGGTGAGGTTTATAAGCAATAACATCCCAGTAGCAATGAGCACACTAAGAACTCAGACCTTTCTCTCTATCTCTCTGCTCTCCAGTTATCTTTCCAAAAGCATGTCTTTGAGATCACCTACGTCAATTCTGTCAGTCCTAATCCATGAGCATGGAGACACAGGGTGACACGGGTTTCTATCACCATGATGAGAGAGCCAGAGCCAATACTCTTTGCTGTTATTCCAATGATTGTCATTTACAGAATAATTTCCAGACTGCAGGATATGTGTTTATTGTATTTTGTAAGAGAGAAGCACTTTGGACCAGTTCTCCCCAATACCCTCATTAGGGCAAGGAGAGAAGACTGGAAGGTAAATTTGCTGGGCTCTGTTTTGTACTCATTTTAATAAAAATTGGGCATCTTCTCAATTTCACAAGATTTTCTTTGACAAGTGATGCATTTTCTTATGAACATAAATGTCCTTCCCTAAGAAGAGTGAGATGGATTAGAGTCTGCAAACACAAAGCTCTTTAAAAACGAACAAGCAGAAGAGAGGACATTTCAACTTGGCCCCAAATCAAAGAAACTGATTGACTGATGCTCTTATCTACTTGTTTTAAAATTTCATTATGTAACAAGGGAAAAATCATCTCAAATTTTCCTGGCCCTCACCCTTCCTGCTTGTCTTTGCTTTCTTTATAGTTAGGCAAAGACAGTCAAAAATTGGCTCTTAAAAACGTCTTTAGAGAAAGAGGCTGCTTGGGAACTAGGTAATGTGCTTTGTTTCCTGCGTACTCTGGAGCTTTTCAGATATTAAAATTCTCGTTTCTTACTAATGGGCACTGCCTTAATCATTCTCTTTGTTTTGCTTGATTGGGAGTAATTACAATAATTCATAATTACCCATTAAATTAGCTTTTGTCAAAGGCACTCCCATTTTTCTCTGTTCCATATGCTCATAATGTAACCTGAAAATAACGTTTTTTTTCAGGGTCTCACATCAATTGCTTTTACTGCTATTTTATCCATTTTATTCTTCATTTTTCTCCAACACACCCTCCAGTTTCTCTCTCTCTCTTAAATATGAACACATAGTTTGCCTTCATATCTGATTCATAATCACATGCTCCCATCCCTGTCTCTTCAAATCCTGCTGACTCCCCAGGTCTTGAAAAGTTTTCCTCTTCCAAAAGCGCTCTTTAATGTGCAAGGTATTCTACTCAGCACCGTCAAAGAGAAAGATTCACCTACATAACCTCTATCCTCCAGAGCTGGTGATTTTCATTAGTCCTTTCTTGAAGATGTGAAGATGCTTCATCTCACCAGAAGCACTGGGTACATAGAGAATATCTTATCCTCTACCTCAAAAGTGTGTTGTTAGAGCACAAGTTCAACATTACACCTCTGAAATCTCTGCATCCCTATTCCAGTTTAGAGGAAAGGGGAAGAGAGCAAATGGACAACAATCTTAACATCCTAAACCTATATCTACTAGACAATCAGGACCCCAAGTCTCCTAAGACTTGAGTGGAATTGGAGGCCTATGTGCCATGTGCTTAAATGTTTAAAAGTCACAGATCAAGCTAACAAAATATATCTCTTATCTTGATGAATGTACTCTCACAAAGATAAAATTAAAAAGTTACATGTAAAGCAGGGGTTTTAAATTAACAAAAAGTTAAAAAAAATCATGACTAATTATTATTGCCCTTATCCTGTGTCCTGTTGATGGACTCAAAATGATTTTTTAGATCAGTCCCAAAGTCATACAGGATTCATAATTGTTACTTATGTTTCTTCAAACTTTGTGTTTCTTTCTTTTAGTAAATTTGCTAAATACTTGCTAAATCTCAATAATTGCAATTATTCAGATTTTCACAGGTTTTGCATTCTACTGACAGAAATGAGATCTAAAAATAAAATACAACTGTATGAAACTTTACAAATTTTTTATTTTAAAAACAAACAAAATTTTTTAAAAAATAAGAAGACTACAATATCTGTTTCAAAAACTTACTTGTTCTAAACCATTCAAAAATATTGTTTTAATATTAGAAGACAAAGGGCCGAGGATTTAGCTCAGTGGCATAAGCACCTGCCTGGCAAGTGAAAGGTTGTGAGTTTGATCCCCAGAACTAAAATAAAATAAAATTAGAAGACAAAAACTCAAATTATAATTTAAAAGACCAAAGCTTAAATCAAAGTTGGGAAAGTTGGATTTTTTAAATATTAAAAATAAACTTATTATTTAAGGTTATTAAACAATAAACATTATTTAAAAATAAATTTGTTTCAAATTTAGTGCCCACCTAATTACCAATGAATCATTATGTCTAGACCTACGCATATACAAGCTCGGAGTATTTTTGTTTAAAATTGCAAAATATTCTTCAACTGTTAAAAGCAACTGTTGCAAATATTTGTAAATAACTCTAAACCTGAAGAGGTACAAGAAACTGACACTGCGTAGGACTGTAAAATTATACTTCATTACACAAGAATCCTTTGCATTCATGCTATCAGAGGAAACAGTTCAACAAATTAAATAAAATGTTTGACATTTATGTAAACACTGTTACCGCTCAGATCCTCCCTACTTACCTGTCATAGTCAGGGGTTGCAAAGAGAACAATTACATACAGGACAATAATGTATAGTATTATTTATAATAACCATCCAAGAGTTAAAGTATGAGAAGGAAAGTGCTGGAAATCTGTCTACAACACTAAAGACCTTGAAAATCCAGCCGAGGGCCTGGATCCCATGGCAATAACCTGCATGAGTTCAGCTGAAAATCTAGAGTCCACAGTGACTCATGAAAGTCTATTTCACGGATCTGTGCTGAGAAGGCCCAAAGGTCAGCGGTGGAAGCTAGAAATTCCGTGACAGTGGGGTGAAGGATCTATGCCAGCAGATTCAGGGTTCTATACTGGAGCCAAGAATAAGGACCAGGGCTCTCCTGAAAAGTACCATGGCCATCCTCAGTGACAATGAGGACCAGAGCTCATCCAATGTTGAGAGCAGCCGAGAATATATCAGGAAGCCAGTGTGACAAATTTTTCCTGGAGATTAAACAGCACACATCTTCCCCTCAGGTGGTAGGAAGCAATGCTCAAAGTAAGGGCCAGAGCTCCCCCAGAGTGAATCACAGCCATCCTCAGTGACTCAGATGCCAACAGCTGAGTTCATATCAGGTGAGCCAGCATAACGAGCTCCTCCTCCTTGGAGAACCAAGTGTTTCAAACAACAGCACTTAGGAGAACCCACAATGCCCCTCTTCTTCTCTAAGTCTCCTTTTTATGCTGGCAACCATCCTCAGGTGGGCCATCCATGCTCAGTACCATGCTGATTCAGTTCAGCTGGTGTTTAAGTTGACCACCAGTTATCAATCCACTGCATCACCTAAGCAGTATCCTCTAAAGGCCCTCCCAGCACTATCAGTAAACCTTCACAGCAGTTGAAGACAATTCTTTTCTATTCTGAGACTTAGAAGTAGAGTTGTAAAGAAATAGCTCCCTGGAGCAGTCAGGAGAGCAAAGGTTTAAGTTACGTCTCATGCCCAGGGCTGAGCGCAAAATCACAAGGCACAGAAGCATTTGTGTGTCCTTAGTGGATTTTGTTTTTTACTTGTTTGCATGCCTTGTCCAGGACTAAGAGCAGTATCTTATGATGGATATCCCTCCAACAATTAAAAAGAAAGGAAAGAAATCTGTGAAATGTGAATGGTACTATAAAAAAAGAAATACACAATAAACATGAAAGAATTCTTGATATAGTACAATTACTATAGTTAATAAGAGCGTAATGTATTCTTAAAAATAGATTTGTTTTCACCACCACCCCTAAAAAAAGTGTATGAGGTTAATGCATATACTGATGAACTCAATTAACCATTCCACAGTGTATGGGTAGTTCATGGCAACATATTGCATAAATTTAATACATAAAATTTTCATCATTTAGAAAAATAAATGAAAGTTAAATACATAGAAAAATAAACTAGGACTGAGTGTTTAGCTCAGTGGCGTAAGTGCCTGCTTGGCAAACACGAGGTTGTGAGTTCGATCCGCAGCACCAAAAAAAAAAAAAAAAAGAAAGAAACTAAAGTTAAATACATAGAAGGCATTTCTGTTATCAAAAAAGAGGTACTGAAAATTAAAAATATGATAAAAATATGAGACTGAAAATTCTGAATTCAGCAAAAGTATTGGAAAATAATATTTAGTCAATATCACAGAAATTGGAACAAAGAGAAAGAGAAAAATAAATATGTAGTAAGATGAGGTAACTAAAAATATTAGAAGAGTGAGCCACAGTTTATGCATCTAAGTAGTAGGAGTTCTAGAAAAAGAAAATACGGAAAATACAGAGCAATAATAATAATTATGATAAAAGTTAGTATTCAGTTCCAGAACTGAAAAGTGTAAGTTTCCTATTGGAAAGGACTAGTAAATAAGCAGTGTAATGCATGAAAATATATCCCATAAAAATTATTCATGCTACTTTGCTGATTGCCAGCAATAAAGAGCCTGAAGTTTTGAGGATATTCTTTTAAAGTTCATTTACAAAAGTTGTATCAATATCATTAAAATTCTTATTAGCAATACTGGTACCTGAAGAACAAGAGCAAAACACAAAATGTGAAAGAAGACTGATGGCAGACTTGCATTTTATACCTAGCTAAACAATCAGTCAAGTTCATGGATGAAATAAAGGTATGTCCCAGTTACCTTCCCCAGGAAGCTACAGTATGATCCACTCCACCACTTAAGCAAGCAGGAAGTAGACATAGGTTTCAGGTGGCAAGGTTCCAATGCAGGCCAGATAAGGAATCCTCAAAATAAGAATGAAATCCCAGGAAACAGATTTAGTCATAAAAATCTAGAAATAGCTACAGATGTAGTTCTAAAAAGAAATCATCTTGACTAGAAGAGGTAAAAGATGTTTCTGCAGGTGATCATCAAGAAGAAAACAAAAACAGTAAAACACTAACATGTATGAGTACCCTCAGAGGCCTTCTCATTGTTTCAGAGAAAAAATTGGTAGATGTCTTGATACATACATAAAAGAAGACTCAGAAAATACAAAAGTAGCACATATTAATCCCAAAGAAAAAATAAAAAGCTATTTTTAAGGAAGAAAAAATGGCTTAGCGTGCTGTGTAGCTCATCTACATTAGTTCCATAGTAATAACATCAACATGGAAGAATGACCTTCCAAAAACCTGGAGAAAATCAAATTAGAAGAATGGGAGTAGTTACATGTGCGCATGCATGTGTAGCAACAGCAATATATCATTAATAAAATAAATAGTATAGTACTATGTTGGGGAGACAAAAGGAATGAACAAAAGTATTGTGATTATTACTTCAAGAATGTAGGGATTTGGAGTAAAGAGAAATTTGGCCAAGTAGCACTATGCTTTCATCACTGCCTATTATTTTGTAAACATTTTAAACTATGTACTTGTTTGACTTTGATAAAATTCTACTTAAAAGCAAGTTTTGAGGGAAAGAATATGTAGAATGTGTTTGTGACAGATTATAGAAGAATGACAGTATGT
This sequence comes from Dolichotis patagonum, assembly GCA_004027295.1. Taxonomy (NCBI): domain Eukaryota; kingdom Metazoa; phylum Chordata; class Mammalia; order Rodentia; family Caviidae; genus Dolichotis; species Dolichotis patagonum. Next base: position 7,179 of record PVJX010020000.1, read on the forward strand.
ATTTACCAGGAATGAGGAGTACAATTATTTCTCATCATAAAAATTCCACTTTTGACTCAAGGTCATGATTTCTAAGACTAGTCAACGTGATTACGTGTTTTCCTCCAACTACATTTCTTCAAGCACAGCTGTAGGTGCTAAGAAACGAAGAGCTGGATGTGATCGACACTGTGGTTTGACACAGTGAATATGCTGAAGTAAGAGAATGAAAAGAGAGTCAAAGACAAACGCAGGGGTTACAACAACTGAACATAGAATTTAAAGTAGTCAAAGAGGGACTCACGATAACAAGAGAAAAGCATAAGAAATATGGTAGGACCAAAAGGCTGGTGTCGATGGGATAAAAAGATGATTGGGCAACTGGATGGAGTGAAACAGAAGAGCAGGCTGTTGGGGGTAGCGGTAGTGATCCTAGTCATAAGGAGGAAAGAAACCTGATGGGTCAGCATCCAAAATGTGGAACCCCATTCTCACATTTCAGGCCTGTGACCTTTATGCTCCTCACAGGAGCAGCTCCAGAGCAGAAACAGCCTTCTGGCTCAGTCTACACTAAGGACCGTATGCACCTTGAGGGTGGGGATGCAACGTATCCCATTAATCCCTTGAGAACATGACAACAATGTCTTCAGCTCCTGGTTCTTTGATAGTTTTTAATGATGTAAATAGCAAAGCATTGGGAGGATATTTCGTTCATTTCAGGGGACATGTATGGCAGTCTATATTCTGCCCATTCCATCCTGAACCCCAAATGGCTCAAGCCCGCTGGAAGTATATATAAGCTGCATGCTGTATGGTCTTCCGTGTTTATTCACCTTCGTTCCTCCACTTCTCCTCCCTAGTGCCCCAGTCCTTTGACTCTGCAGCTGACATCCTTGCTGCCATGTCAGGGTCACCTTTCTAGCCAGCATCTTGCGGCTTTCAGCATGTTTGTCAGTTATCTTGTACAGACAGCCACCTACATCATGACCACCCCCTATTCTGGATCCTCACCAGTTTCAGACCCTGTCAAGGAGTTTATGCAGCCTCAAAAGCAAAGCCAACCCGGGTCTTCAGGGCATTTATCACCGAGGTCAGAAAGACGCCGGGGATTTAGCTCAGCTGCACAAGTGCTTACATGGCAAGTGCAAGGTCATGAGCTTGATCCCCGGCCCCCAGCCCTCCCAAAAAAGCCTCCTCCTACCCAGGGTGTGTATTCAGCCTCCAGATATCTATCCCCAAAGTCTGAAGCTCTCCATCATTCACTGCATTTCAACTACCTGGCATGGGCCTGCTGACCCTCAGCTGGAAAAGGATGGAACCGCAAGAATAAACAGGACACGGCCTAGATTTCCATTAATCCTTTTGATGTTTAAAGACTACAAAAGGGTTCTAGTGCAAATTTCTTATGCTTTTGAAATTAAAAGATTTTCCCTGTTAAAAAAAATTGCTCCATATCCTGATCTGATAAAAGTAATAAATTTAATCGAATCAAACTTTTGTTGCCGATTATCTCAAAATCTTGCAAGAGTTCTACCATCAACTGGGATATTGATATAGTCTATAAGTAAAGTTCGAGCAATTATTTTAAAACTGAGTTCATATTATTTCTGATGGTTATTTCAAGGGTTTTTAAAATTATTTTCCAAAGAACTTATGCTAGCATAACTAATACTCTCTTTCTAAATCATTCATTGATTTTTTTTTTTTTTTTTTTTTTGGTACTGGGGATTGAACTCATGACCTCACACTTGCCAGGCAGGCACTTAAGCCACTGAGCTAAATCCCCAGCCCCGTTCATTGATTTTTACCTTTTTGTTGTGTCTATATTTTACCTTCCCAACCAGGACAGGAAGTGTTTCTTATACTTTCCTTATATTAGGCACAATACCAAACATGCTGAACACATCCTGCCCTTAATATGTGTCTGGGGTCTTTGTTTTTATTTTGCAATAAAACATTCTTTAAGAAAGGTATAAAGTGCATATTTTTTAAACAAAAATCTAGTCTGAATGTTATTGCTTCCATTTAAAAATCAGTCTCTAGTAACTGCTCAATAGTTATGTAAGAGAATAGCATTGCATCTAGAAAATGTACACCAAAGTACTTAGGGCTAAAAGGGTACAATGTCTCTAATTTATGTATATTTGAATTTTTGAAATGCATATGTGTGTGTATATATAGATATAGATATATATAGAGAGAGAGAGAGAATGGAGAGAGAAAATAAACCAAAAACACAGGTGGATATTAGAGGAGTCAAAATCCTAGAGAGAGAAAGTAAAACGGCGGTTCCTAGGGCCTGCAACAAGGAGGACTTGAGAGTTATTGTTTAGTAAACATAGAATTTCAGTTTTACAAAATGAAGATCTGTGGAGATGAATGGGGAAATGGTTGTGCCGCATTAAGAATGTATTTAATACAACCAAACCTTACACCTAAACACAGTCAAGATTCTCAATTTTATGTGTGCTTTACCAGTTTTATGAATTGGGCAATAAAAAGGCAAATGGAAGAAGTTATCAACAGGTGATGAATCTAGTAAAGAAAGGTATATAAAATTTCCCAGCACTATTGTTGTTCCAGATTTGTTGGGAACCTGAAATTCTATGACAATAAAGTTTACTCAGAAACTTCAGTTGGTAGAAAGTATACCGGCACACAGAGGTCTATCCTGCTATGTGCTAGAAATGGGGAGGGAAGTATTTCTGGAGCACTGAGTTCCAGACGATGGAGGAAGTAAGGAGCTTTCTGCATTTTAGCGGAGACAGAGCCCTGATGGTGACCCAGTCTGCGCGTTTGTGAGGCTGAGTTTGACTCGTTGAGGATTCATCTGTCAAACATGAAGGAGTTCCGGGAAAATCCCAATTGATGTGTTTGAGCACCGTCTTGGACGGCTTCTGGAAGCCCTGCCCTGGGACATGTCCACCCTTGAGACACTGTCCAATGGAAAAGGAAGTCAGGGGAACAATAAGCCATAATTAAAAGGCAGATTCCATGGCTGTGGAGCTGGGAAATGGCTGACATCTACCTGCTTCTGAAAGCAAGTCCAGGTTAGCCACTTCTGCTGCATGGACACCTGAAACCTCAACCCCCGTCCTGTTTCCTTCTCATAAGTCAAATACCAGAATGTATCGGCTTCCCTATCCCGAAGGAAATTTACAATTTGGAAATTTGGGCATCTGGGCCCATTAGACAGAGTATCCTGTGCTCCTTCCAGCTCCCACTTAACACCAACTGGTCCTCCTGGGTCCTTTTGCAGAGACTTGTGAAGCCCAGGGTGGCTGACAATGTTCATGATCAAGGTAAACTGGCGAAGAGTTAATTCGAGAAGCTTCAAGGCAGTGAACAGATGTTCCGAGTGCCTGACAACAATTGAAATAGTCTGAGTCAAAAGTCAAGCAGTCATTCACATACTCAGGGCTATTTCCTCCACCTGACCCCCATCCCGCCCCTGGAAGTCAGTTCTCCACAGCCTGCAGTGAGTCAGGCATGAGTACTTTGATTACGGCTCAGCTGATGTCATTCGAGAAAGCAGGGGGGTTGCCCACTGCATCAGAGGAAAAGACATTTGACTGAGACAGGTCCACCCTCCAGCCCTCAGGGGAGCCTGACATTTCCAGGACACAGAAAACAAACTTCCTCTTAAGAGGGGATACGCTTTCAGTGTGGGAAAAAAAAGAGAGAACCGGAGAAGGTCAGTGTGTGCTCGCCCTTGGCTGAAAGCCCACACTCAGGGAAATTTGTGTTCTTTTCAGAAAAGGTGAACGTATCACAATGTCCCTGGGTTCAACAGCAGATTCGAGTCACTGCACGTACACAGAGAGAAACTCAGTCCTGACTCAACAGTGCCTACGGTGCGAAGTGACCTTCCAACTCCCTTTCAACTCAGCTTGTACATTGAAAACGTTCCCAGTGACAGGCCAACTTATGTTTGCTTCCAGAGCCATGGGAGAGGGTAGTGGGATTCAACGGGGCCAAAGACATAAGCCATTGCTGCTTCAGCTGCTGTTTTTAGAATTAGCAATGAAGTTTCTCTGTATTCTATACTCACGCTGCATGGATTATCTCACCTGAACTTCAACGCTTTTGCCAGGTAGTTGGTTATAATGAGTCTCCATTTTATAGATGAGGAAACTAAGACAGAAAAATGTTAAGTAAGTAATCCAACGTCACATAGCCAGTGAATGGAGATAGCCTAGATCAGTGTTGCCAGTAGTACTGTCGGCAATGGCAGCAATGCGGGAGATGTGCGCCAGGCCTACGTGGTTACTGAGCACTTAGGTGCAACTGGTGAACTGCAGAAATGGGTTTTAAAGTTGTGTCTCATCTTAATAACAGTTAAATTGTCACCCATTGCTAGCAGCTACCCTATTTGACAGCACAGATCCAGACACACTCAGAACCAGTCTACCTAAGTATGTGCTAAATGGTAAATCCATAGTGGGTGGAACGACACCCTCACCTTTTGTTAAGTGATGGGAAACCAAATGGCAGGAAGCATCTGTGTGACCCTTGAAGGGGAAGAGTGTGGTTAAGAGTCTGCAGGAGTGTATGAGAAAAGGGCGCGGGCTGCAGTTGCAGAAAGAGGATACAAGTCCACCCAGAGCTCCCCTCCAGGTACTGAAGACAATGTGTCACCACTGCCCGCCACCACTGCCTTCCTGCAGCCCCCAGCAGCCTCTGCACAACCTGACCCCTGGTCCTGCAGGGTCTCAGCAGACCCTGAGAGCCCTGGTCCCGGGATGCTCCTCCTTCTGATGGGCACCATGGAAGATACAAGAGAAATACAGGCCCCTGGCAACCTGATCTCCAGTAGTTCACTCTCAGGAAGGAAAGGACACAACCTGGGACCCATCAAGACAGTGCAAGATGGGCTGCATGGAAGAAGAGGACAACAAATGAAGCCTGGATGCACAGTTAGGATGACATAGCTGAAGAGAGGTTGGAGCTGGGTCACAAAAAATGGATGAATTTAGAAGGTCCAAGAGGAAAGGAAATGATGCTTGAGATGAAAAGAAAAGGGTGGGCAAAGACACAGAGGAATCAAGCACAGGTGTGCATGGGGCTATGAGAAGTTGGCTTGCGGGTCCCAGCATGGCAACACCAGCGAGATGGGCCAAGGTCAACTCGCCTCCACCATGTAAGCTATGTTAATACTGGAGCCAGAGGGAACCTAAGACATTATTTAGCCAGCACTGGGTCCCAAACATGAGGAACTTAAATATAAGGGTTTCAGAGACCACCCTAAGAGATTCCTTGGCACTCTTAGGCTGTGGACTGAGAAGTCAGTTTCGTTAATCAGAAAAGGGATGAATCTGATGCTTCCAAGTAGCTCATGGGCACTGAAAAACTAGATTTCAGCCACTCCTTATTCCAAGCAAGGGCCTACCCAACTGTCAGTAGGTGCAGAAGGCCATATTTCAAAGCTGACCAGAAAGAGTAACCCAGACTGCCTGGAGAAGGTTTTCTGAGAAGTGCTAAGCTCAGTTTAAGAGGAGAACCCTTGGGAGGTTGGAGGCAGGAATATCTGGAAAACCAGAGCACCTTCAGGGGGCAACAACAGAATTAAAGATTCCTTTGCAGGAAATTCAAGACAGTTTCTCCTGTTCCTTTATTTTACAGTTCAGTGAGCCAAGGCTGGAGAGGCGATGTAGTATACCCAAGTTCACACGGCAGTAAGGCCATGAAGAGCAGATGCAACCAGATGCCACGATTCCTGCCCAAGGACCCTTTGACTCTGCTGCTATGGTTTGAATATGGGTGTGTTCCCAAAAGGGCTGAGTATCAAAGGTTTAACCCATAGGGTGGTGCTTTTGGGAGGTACTGTGGACTTTTGAGAGGTGGAGACTTGTGGGAAGTGCTTAGATCATTAGGGACATGGCCTTGAGATTGTGGGACTCACCATCATTTCATCTTCCCCCTGCCCCACCCTTCCTGGCTTCAAATATGACCATTTGATCCCACAGGATGTGTCACTATATGCCACCCTCACCAGAACTGAGCTGATGCAGGCTTCCTGCCTTTGAACCTCCAAACTTGTGAGCTAAACAAATCTTTTCACTTTATAATTAGCCACCACTAGTATTTTGTTATAGTAACAGGAAGCTGACTAATTCACCTGCCCTCTTGCCTCTCACCAGCCCCATCCTGTCCAGAGCAGAACTTGGCCCTCCATAATGACTCTAGGTTGTTATAACAAAAGACAGAACCCTTCCTATGGACACTTTGGAGCAATTGTCATTAAACTTTTTCACTTGACAGCAATTTCTGATTAAAAATCAAGCACTTACTTTGTGAGGGTTTTTTTTCTGTTGTACTATCTCGCTATTCATCCCAAAATGATCTCTGCCAGGAAGATAAATGTTAGAATTTTTCAAGGGGAAAAAAATTGGGAAGAAGCTGGTACAGAGTCTTGTTTTTACCCTGAATTTCCTCCCAGTGAATGTGAGTCCTTGTCTTTTGGTCTCCTGGAGAAGTCAACACATTAGCCTTTCTTGCTTTTTAAGCACTACCTACTTCTGACGGCACCTTTCACCCACCCTGCTTGGGGGCGCCCATGTGGATGACTCGGAGGAAGGGTCCCTGTGCACAGCCTGCATGCTGGACACATTGAAAGCCAAGCACTCAGGAAGGATTGACAGGGAGAACCCAGGCTACTGCATGCACACATGATAAGGACCCTTCCTGTACCCTCAGGAGGTGCTACATGCTATTTTCTAGTCCCACCTCTGATCCCTTCATGCATACACTGCAGCTACTTTGGAGGGCAAAAACAACCATGAAGGGTGGATTATAAAGGGCAATCTCCCAGCAGCACCATTCTATACATGAGAATATGAGAATTGGAGTTCACCATCACCCATCCCACCCTTTACTGGCAGATAAGAAACCAACCACAAATCTCTCGAAGTTGTTTGTTCCTTACTATCACTTGGGAACATTGCAGTAAGTTTTGGTCCGGATTTGCCAGTTGATTTCCTATGTTATCTGCATGCTTTATTTCCTTTGCCTGGAAAATCAAGCTTAAAATGTCCACACAACACAGTACACGGAGATACTGGAAAAACCAAATGGTACCATGGAAATGAAATCGCCGGGAGAAGTGGAAAGTATTATTTTTTAATTATCATGGCACCTTTCCCATTTCAGACTTACCTTCTGACAACCACTAAAACATGGCAGTATTTTTTTCATCTAGTTCAACAACAAAACTCCAAGGAGGAAATTGAGGCAGGAAGATGTGTGCATGTTCACCTCATAGATGGGCTGTTTTTCTCCAATGGAAATGGCCGGGTTGTGAATGTGCTTGACAACTGGCCACACAACACAATAGAGGCTATTGCTGGAGAATGTGGGGAGGAATTGTCCCAAGTGGCTTGTTAGTGACAACTGGGCTTTTCCTATAGAGAAAAAAAGAAAATTAGCCCACATTCAAGAGGAATGGAAAACTCATTCCTGAGTTTTGAACTGCTTTTTTAGCTTGTGATTGAACTCAAGCAGAAAGAAAGGAAAGATTACACCAGTCATAATCTCCACTGCAGAAATTAAAATCCTGGACATTTCTCATGATGGTTTGTTTTTTCCTTCCTTTTCAGTGTGGACTAAAGTCAAAAGTAAGGATTGCTAATGGTCATTCTGGTGAGCATGGGAGGCCAGAGGCAGAACTGGAAGAGAGGGCAGGCGCTGCTCCAAAGACACCCAAGGTGCACTGAACTGGCAGTCCTTGGCCCTGCCTTCCTGCTCCGCCCTCCCAATCAACCCCAGCCTCACAGTAGGAGAGTACTTGATGTTTTTAATAAATAAATATTTCTCTGGGCATTTAGCAGAGCCAGGGTATGTGATCCATTTATTTGGAACCAGAGTTTTATGTAGTGTTTTATTATTTTTCCTTTGTAAGATTTTTTTTTTCTCTTTGAAAGGAAGAGTACTCATTAATTTCAACCATAGCCCTTAGGTATGTTGAAATCCTCTATTCATACTGGCTGTCACATAACCTAGGTTAAAATACCAATCTTTCTCTAAGAGCAAATATTTGTAAGTACTAAAATGGAATTGGTTCCTCTGTAAGGCACACTCCAAAGCCATCTTAGAGACTCCAGCGGCTTGCTGGAAGCTAGCACAGGAAGATGCTGGACCTTGGGCTCCCTGGTGCCCCTCCTCCAAGACCTGTGCCCCGAGGAACCACATCTTCCATGTTGTAAATTGGGATTTCATGGGCATGCAACTAGCTGTTGGGCTTCTATCTTATAATATGTGACAAAGACCTTGAAGATTCAGGTCAGCTTATTCCTACAACATCTAAAAAGCCAATTGCAGTGCCTTTTTCAGAGTGTATATATTCAGTGAATAACATGAGCCCGTGTATATTGAAAGTTAACTCTGGATTGGGCTCTAGGATGGGGGCTTCTCTTGTGTCATCCCATCTGACCCTCCCAGCAAGTCAGTGACAAGATTGTTTTATTATTACATCCACATTGCAGATGAGGAGCTGAGGCACAAGAGGTGTACTTGATTACTCAGAGACATACAGCTGTCCCCCACAGTGGAGGTTAGATGGTACTCTCGAAGCCAGACTCCCACACCTCCACAAAGCAAAGATCATCTTAGATCTAACAACTCTACCCCCAGGTCAAGTGAACACATCACCCCTTTGGGTGAAATATTATCCTACTTCAAAGGGTTGACATTTCTGGGATAGCTTTTGAAGAGTTGACTTGTGCAGGATAAGTTAAGTTATACTGCAGTAACAAAAAATCCTCCAAAATCTCAGTGGCTTAACACAATAGAGGTTTACTTTTTCTTTCCTCTCTCATTTCAGCTGGGAATACTGTTGGCAGCTCTAGTCATGTGACCAAAGGAGGTGCAGGGCAGCACATGGAATATTTGGTGAGCAGGCGCTATGGCTACGGCCCTGGGAATGTCCACCTTTGTCTCTGGGGACTTGGAAAGCACATTGCTTCAACAGCTGAGGTTCTGATCCCAGACCTCCCACTGGCCCTCTGCGACTTCATCAAAGAACTCCTTTGCTAAAGCTGAAGTTTCCTCACTTGTCAAAGGATGTGATGGCACTCCTGCCCTTCCGAGTTCCGACAGCATATTTTATGAGTCTATAAATGGCTGTCCCTTACAAAGGACACGTCCCAAGGCTACACTGGCACCCTCAGAAGAATCAGGAGACATTTTTTCAGTGAGGTGAGGCTGTTCCATGGCACAAGTGGAGCTCACCGTTTTGTTTGGATGGCCAGCCTGGGTGGCTGCCGGCCAACCTAACAGAATGGGGTCAGCGGTTCATGGCAACTCCCAGGCTTTGGGAGATCTTGGGCGCTTTTTTTGTTGGTTTTTACACCTAATAAAAAGCAATTTCCTCTTTTCAGAAGGCACATTATTTTGTCTGTTTTGGAAGATGAGTGGTTTGGGAAATTGTTTGGGTTTTGTTTTTAAAATGAGAAAGACATCATCTTCTTCTGTGGATAATCAAGAGGATAAGTCCAGTCACCTAGGTCACACAGAACAAGAAGAACAACACAGACTAACACCCACTCTGGAGAGTGGACATCATCCCCCACCCCAGGGCAGGAAACCATTCTTGGACAAAACGTCCGCCACGGAGCCGTTCCACAACGAGGGGCACTAACAGTCCCCAAGTGGATTTCGTACCCTTTGAACACACAAAGGAAAAAGGACTCTGTAGAGTACGTTTTGGCTCAGTCTCACTCCAAAAAAAACACCGAGACACTGCCCTAAACTAACACAGGAGGCAAGGCGGCTCTCCTCTGGGGCTTTCCAGGAGTAGAGCAATTGTATCTTCCCTGGAAATGAGATTAGGGCAGGTATGGGAAGTTTGCAGTTACACAGTGACCGGCTCCTCCTCCTTAAATATGGCCTTGGCTGGCTCTGGACTGGCACATGGGCAGCTCTTACACCACTCTGTATCCATACCATGTGCCCCACACTGCTCTAGCACGCTAGTCCCTAAAGAAATGTGCTCACTGTGGGACCAGCCTGCGGAGGAAAACAAAGAAACCCAAACTAGAGCTGGTTGTGATGGTGCACTCCTGTAATCCCAGTACTCGGGAGGCTGAGACAGGAGGATCATTGCAGCTTCGAGACCAGCCTGGGCTATAAGGTAAGCTCAAGGCCAGCCTGAACTGCATAGAGAGACCCTATCTCAAAAAAAAGCCCTCTCCAATTAAAAAGAAAGAAAAGAAATCCACCCCTTGCCTGGCCATGTGAGTACCTCCAGGTATGTCTAAAGCCAGGCTCCACTTCCTTTTTTCTCTCTGACCTCAAGCAACTCCTTGCCATCAAAAGGAACATAATTCCCAGGGGTCTAAAGAACAGCCAAGCTGACCCAATTCTATCCTAGGTATTGTGACATTGTCCCAGAATTTTCATCAAGATGGTCCTGCTCCTCTTTCTCCAAAAGGACCCCTCAGGTTGCAGCAGTAAGAAAAAAAATTATATTACACTATTCTGGATGATTTGAAAGTGCTTGAGAGAGAGAGAGAGAGAGAGAGGGAGAGAGATTGTCATTCTCATTGTAAGATGATGAAACAGCAGCTCACAAAATTTTGAGTGGCTTGTTATTTTCACCGGTGCTCACAGGGTCTGAGTCCTGCAGCTAGAAATGGGACGTGTATATTCCAGTCCAGACCTGCTTCTCTGTCATTTCATTAGGATTCACATGGTGTCTTTTTTGATTTTGTGTTACTATACCAAAACACCTAAGCTCAGTACTTAATAAACAAAGTTTACTTAGCTCACAATTTTGGAAGCCTAAGAGCATGGCACCAGCATCAGCTTCTAGTGATGTCCAAGTAGCAGATGGCATCACGTGGCCAGGGGACTTGTGAGAAAGACATCAGTTAGCACGAGAGGAAGCAGAAGAGTGAAGAGGGGCCAGGCTTGCTCGTTTCTAACACCCTACTCTCTCGAGAACAAAGCCTCCCACGCTAGACCTGACCTAATCCAAGACTAACATTAAGCCCTTCTTGCAGGTGGTTTTGATCCCATCATATTCCACTCAGCCTCACTCGTAAAAGTCCACTACCTCTGAGTCCTGTGTCTTGAAGACCAAGCTTCCAGCACATGGCACTTTGAGGGGTCCACTCAAACTATTCCCACTTACAGCACGTAGAATCCTGAATGGGCATTGTCGACTGGGTTTTCTCCTGCAGTTTAAGACTCTGATTTAAATTCACCCACAAGTTCCTTAAATGGAGGCCAATGTTTCTCATGTTAGAGAAAGACCTGCCTCTTTCTTTATTTCAGGGAAATAATCAGGGAAGCAAAGGAACTAGAAATTGAAGCAACACTGACCAAGGTCACATACAGTGCTCCCCCAGGAGAACGTTGCCACTGTTCCAATAAACAGTCTCAGCGAGAGGCCAGCCTTCCTCCTGGATGGTCCAGGATACCAAGGACCATCCACTGGAGAAACTGCGGCTCCCATGCAGTGATCAGAGGTCCCAGGTCTCTCCCGGTCAAGAGTCTGTTGTCCCAGGTCTGCACAGAATGTTAGATCACCAGGTTGTGCTGATAACAAATGCTCAGCAACTTCCTCCAGGCATTTGGAGCTCAGAGACCTGTGAGAAACCCCAGCAGCTCCTGTCCCCACCAAGGCCCACTGACTGCACTAGGGAGACATCCCAAGCACATATGTCAGCTATGCTTTCAAGGAAGGAGAGACACTTCAGAGAGTAGAGTCAGCTCTGCTGACTCAGCACTCAGGGGTTGAACCCTGGTTGTCTGGAAAACTAGAGAAAGTTTCCCAGCAAGCTACACAAAGGATGTGCCTGAAGCTGTAATACCTGGGAGGATGCACACAAGGGCACCATCTTCTCTAATCCCACAGGCCCCCGGAGAGTATAGGAATGCTTATCCCCACTTGAGGAATAATTATCTATCGCCAAGGAAACGCCTTCCAAAAGAACAGATTTGCCTCTGGGGCCACAGCTGCCTTACGGTGGAGCTAGAACACAAACTTGAGTGTCTGAACTCTACCCTCCCCCACCTTGCGCTCATTTACAATAAGATGCTGAACTCGGCACAGGTGCAAATAGCTCCCAAGGGGATTGGCCGGGAGTCACCTGCTTTGCAATTAGTTGTGGAGTGAGAACAGTTAGTTAGCTTAGGGCTCTGGTAGACTCTCTCTCCCTCTCTTTCTCTCTCTCTCTCTCTCTCTCTCTCTCTCTCTTTCTCTCTTTCTCTCTTTCTCTCTGTCTCTCTCTCATCTCAGTTCCCATCCTCCATTCTCAGTCCACCTGAGAAAGGTTTGAAACTCAGAAAATCTGTTACCAAGCTAAAAATAGGAGCTAGCAACCAATGGATAAATCTAATACGGAACCACGGTCTCTTTCTTTTCTCCTTTGTTGTATGATGTTAGGGCCTATCATTTAACTCTCTCCTGCCTCCTGTCAGCTATAAAAGATCACCAAAAGATTACTAGAAATGAGAATGGTTCAACCAGTCCTTTCTGCTATGTCTGCGTAACTGGAGAAATGTTTCAATAATTTCCTAATGGTGGTTTTTGAAAAGGAAAGGAAAGGATCTAATAAAAGCTGCTTCTTGAAATCCCCTCCCCCAAGCCTTCCCCACACTCTCCACAGCCCAGGAACTGAAGGACAGAGCCCAGCACAACCTTGGGAACTGTTCCACCACAAGGCCACATCTTTCAGATTGGTCAAAGCCAGCACATAGGGGACAATAAAAAAAAAAAAATCCTCCTCCTCATCACTGTCAATGTCACTGTCCTCGTCTATGCAATAAATCAGAAAAAAATAATCAGCAGCAGCTCTGAGCCACTTTGCAGTCCTTCAGGCTCAGCACGACAGTTACTAAATTGTTGACTGCACTGAAATCGTGGGTTTTAAAGTAATTTCTACTAAACCATAGAGGCCTTCTTTAAACATGTCACCTCCCCCACTCAGAAACATACGCCTTCTCCCTGTTTCCTGTTTTGCTTTGTCTTTAGCTTCTCTGCCTGCCTTTCAGGGCCCCTCAGCCTATTCCTCAGAAGCCCCTGGCTGATTCCCAACAGACCACAGTGACCTTGGCACTTTGGTCACAGGAACCCCCTTGTAAGTGCTCCCTTTGCTGCTCTGTCCTTTCAGGTCCTTCAAGGGACATTCATATCCACCTCCTTGAAGCTGTGGCTGGTCACTCTCATGCCCAATGGTGACCTCTGGCACCTACAGTTTGAAAATTACAATTTTCCAGAACCTTACACTGATTTTCTTTCATTCCATTTATGTTGATGTTTTTCCTCAGCCTAACCCAACGTCAAGAGCCCATCCTGTGCCTTCGCCTAGACCCTCAGAGCACTGGTACCAAGCCAGCGACATGGAAAGGACATAGTGGATGCTAGTAGATTGAAAGAACGCGCACAGCTAGCTCTGTCAGCTGGCAGAGAGGCTGAGGCACATCTGTGGACCTGCTAGGACCCATCTTAGAGGACACAGGGGGCACTTTGCTCACACCCATGCACGTAGCTGGTGCCACGCCAACCCCACCACAGCGAGAAGACCCTAAAAGCCGCTTTAGCAACAGATACAGAGCAGAGGAAAGAGAAGGACCTGCTTGCTTGAGGTCTTCGCCTGAGGCGGCAGCGTTGTGAGCTTAATCTCATCGACAGTGAGCTTGGCCTTCAGGGAAATAACTAATACCTGCTTTCTGTTCCTGACAGAGAGTTTGCACCTCATTCCCGCCTTCACAGGGAGAAATGGGAAGGGGCTGGGGAGGGCAAGAAGAGAAGCTGACTTCCTGCCTCCCCTCCTCCTCCTCTTCACTCTTCTCATTTTTATCTGTAAAATTTTAAAACAGAAAAAGACCCCTCTGCAGACCAGAAGGGGAGACAAAGACTGTGGCCGTGTGTCTGTTTTTGGGAAAAGGTTTGACTGCCTCTATGACGCTGAGTCAAGCCTGATGATCTGAAAATGCAAACAAGAATGAGGGTCAGCCATTGAGGGAGTGAGTCACGGAGAGAATGGGGACAGTGGGAGGCAGTGCCATCACAAGCTTGACCTTCGTGACCGTCAACCACTGCAGAAGACCACGGAGGTAACCATGCCGAGCAGCACCCCCCAGCCACCCACCACCAGCACCCTATTCAGGGCAGAGGCCCAGGCCCTCTACAGCCACTACAGCCCCAGGTAACCTGATTCTTAGAACACTGCCCATTCAAAAGTCCTAGAGTAGAAAGAAAAATTAAAAGGATATGGAGAGTTAGTGTCACAGAGAACAAGATAGATTAAGAGACTCTCTAACAACGATCTGAGCAATCTCAGTCTCTGCAGAGAAGCATTACCAAGATAACTCACCTATACCCGTCCACACACACTGCTTGGCTCTTCTCTTGGGCTCCTGGCAGAGTCTGTTTCTGCTGACCATAGCCTGTGCTATGTCAGTTGTTAACTATCACGCATTAAATGTCAGGCCCCATGGCAGGGATACATTAAAAGCAGTGAATGTTAGCCACAATGGTTCCTGAAGATGTTCAATGTTTGTGAAAATGACCAACATGTAAATATGCAGAGCAAAAGGTGTTAGGAAGGATTGAACTGCTAGATAACCATTTAAATGTTGGAAGGAGTTTTTGTTTCTTTTTTATCTTTGCTTTCACCAAAAGATGTGGAGCTTAAGGGAAGGAAACTAAAACCGTGTGAGAAATGTTTCTGTCCAAATATAGGAAGGGATTCTTGGTCAACGACTGATTCTCTCAGTTCTCGGGACTTCCAGAGAATCCAGCCTCTGTGTCAAGGCTGACTTAGTCTTGCCCCACCTGAGCCCTCCTCTGCATGAGGTAGCTGTCCCAGGCCTGTCCTTCCGCCTAACTTACTTCCTCCCACCCTGCTCTTCTGCCTTGACTTTGATCTGCCTTCCCCCTTAATCATCCCGGCCCTGCTTATCTAAACAGGGTTGGACTTTGCAGAAATTACATGACAGAAGCCAAACAGATAAATAAACTCTGATCTTAGACCCCAGCCAGATCAAGCTTATTAGTCCCATGGGGATGTTTATCTTGGAGCAGTGCAACTTCAGATCTGGGTTTGTTACTTGGGGAAGTTGCCAAGGCAGTCCACAGTGGGACGCTACAGGGGACAGGCAGATGGGGACAGTGCTAATCCCACCCATCAGGTTTAAGAAGCCCCAGGAATAGCATCACTCCTGCTGGCCTGGCTTCTGAGCCAACTGAGATGTGAGTTGAAAACCTCTCTAATGAGAGACGAAATTATCACCTTTATCACTGATAAGGATGACAGTAGAGAACGTGGCTTCTACTGAGAACAAATGGGCTTCTTAGTCATGGGTCCTAGAGTTTTCCACGCCTGACTATGCAGCTGCTAAAAGAACTCCACATCCCAAGAAGCCCCTCCATCAGCCAGCCGGGTGGGGCAACTGGTTCATCACTGCAGGAGCCCAAACTACGTTTCCTGGAGCCCTCAAGAAAGGACACAGGAAGACTCAGCTCCTTGACTTTTTTTTTTTTTGGGTACCGGGGATCAAACTCACAACCTGGTGCTTGCCAAGCAGGCACTTATGCTGCTGAGCTAAATCCCCAGCCCTGAAGACTCAGCTCCTGCCCCCTACTTCTTCCAAACTCACCCATCAAGTTAAATCACAGAGGCTAAGCATGTTGAACTGGAAGCAGTTCCCCTCACATGGAAAGAAACACCCAAAGTGGGAGGTGGGCAGTGTTCTTTCACAAACTTAATTCTTTCCATGATTCTGGTCACAAATCGAATTAGATGAGAACCGAATCGAATTTCCCCATAAGGTCAGCACTGAACTCAACCCACACAGAGGAACGCACAGCAATCCAGCAGAACGTAGCTGCAAGCTGGAACAATACGCTGACTTGAAATGTAAGTGTATGTATTCCATAAGACAACCCCAGCCAAGCTTTAAAAGTGTTATTTAGGGGCCAGGGATTTAGCTCAGTGGCATAAGCACCTGTCTGGTAAGTATGAGGTCATGAGTTTGATCCCCAGTACCAAAAAAAAAGTGTTATTTAACAATAATTTTGTTGCCTGATAAAATAGACACAATGTAATGGTGGCCTGGGGTTGGGTAAGGCCACTTGATCCTGCCAGTGATTTGTAAGTGTAGTAAAATCTGTCATTTCCTGTCCAAGCATGTAATTTCCAATATGTGGCCAATGAGAGCACTGCTTGTACCCTGCTCTGCTACCAGAAATGCACCGGATCACAAGGCAAGAAAATAAGAAAAGAGTACAGAGTCCCCATCCAACCTCTAATAGATGGGAGGAAGAAACATCTGTGCTTTTACCCAATCAGAACTCGTAGGTGCTTATTGTCCCACTGTCACCAACGCCACAACTGACTCCAGTGTCACAACTCACAAATACAGAAGGGGGTTGGGGCCCTAGGATTTTAACTTCCGCCATTTATCATTTGTACCTCTATGTCTGTTTTATTGGGGTTGCTTTAATTTTTTAACCTCAAAAAAAATTAAAAACAGATGCTTTTCAACCACCTGCTTCAGGAAAAAAAAAAAAGAGGGGAATGCTTTAAAAGTATCATTGCAGTTTTTTACCCACAAACCACATGGCATGATACTAGTTTAAATTTTGGTTTTATAATATTCCTACTTAAATTTGGTTCAAAGGTTTGCTCTGTGTCACACATAGAAGGAAACACATGCCGGAAAACTTCCAAAATACTTTCCAGAAAACTTACTGAGCTGTCTATAAAACGTTTTGGTCTGCTAAGGAATGCTAAAACGATTTAACTAATGAAGCACAAGGGCCAAACTATGTCCAGAAATTCCTAAATTGAAAAGGAATTCAGAAATATTTCCCTTTGTTTTTTTAAAAGTCACGGAATCTAGATTTCAAAATAAAAAGATGACATGGAGTGCTTGCTTCATATCACCAGAAACATCCTACCCAGTGTTCTCTCGCTCTCTTTTCTGTGATGTGTGTGAGGAGAAAGAGAGGAAGGGAAAAGCTGTTTCTCAAGGAGAGGTGATCATTACTGTTCCTCTAGTAGCAGACTGTTCAAAAACTGACTTGAGCCCGTTACAAATCCTCCATTAGAGCCAATATGAAGACCTCCACAGGAGGTTCTATAATGTCACATTGTACATTATCATTCTAACTCAAGAAAAGTACAGGACCTTCAGTTCTCCTTGACAGTATTTTTTTTTTATCATTGTGAGTCACTTTTCTGCCTTAGATCCTGTGCAAATGTTCTTTCAAGCCCATTCCCTGAGTGCCATGGTAGTGTACACCTGCAGTTCCAGCACTCTGGTAGACTAAATCAGGAGGGTTGCAAGCATGAGGCCAGCTTGGGCAACTTAGTAAGACCCTGTCTCAAAAATATAAAAGAGTTTTTAAAAGCTACAGATGTAGCTTAGTGAGAAGACCCTGTGTTCAGTACTCCATGCAGCATGAGAGGAGGAGGAGGAAGAAGGGGAAGGGGAAAGGGGGAGTGAAAGAGAAAAGGAAGGAGGGAAACGAAATCTGCCAGCCCTTCCCAAAGAAGAAAACCAGACAAAGGTGTGGAACTGAGTTTATGTAAGAGATTATAGAAAGACCTGAGAAAAGCTTTGGTGAAGAAGTACAAATTCATGTCCAATAAACAATGTTGATGTCAGGTTAGGAGCACAGGCTCCAGAATCACAGGTACCCGGACAAATTCACAGCTTCCTGGATACAAAACTTTGAGCAATACAGTAAACCACCCTGAGCCTCAGTTTCCTCATCTTTGAGAATAGCAGTGTCCACCATATTAACAAACCATGGTGATTAAAACACAGGAAACTTATCCTGGTCACTGTGGTGCAGATAAGTTAGCTGTCTTTGCACAGCTTCATTGTGGCATTAAAATATCATCTGCACAAACCCTGCTGTGTTGAATGTGTTTGACTTTTGAAAAGAGAAAAAGTAAATGTGCCATTACCTCAAATACTTCTGTCTGTGTTCTCCTGTCTGAATTCTGTAACTACATCTGAGAAAGCACCTCCTTTGGGTAGCAGAATCCAAACCCACAGCTCGGCCTCCTCCCTCCCTTCCTTCCCTCCTTTCTTCTTCCTTTCCCTCCCTCTTTTCTCTCTCTACTTCCTTCTTTCTTTCTTTGTTTCTTGCTTCCTCCTTTCTTCCTTTTTACCATCTTTTTTCCTCTTTTTTTGCATGGTAAAAACATCATATTTCTTTAAAGATTAAATATGAAATCCAAAAGTATGAAAGAAAAAACAAACTCTCAACATACATAAATCTCAGAGTCATTTTTCTGCTCAGATGCCCTCAGCATTGCCTTTGTGGTCTTTTTCTCCAGATTCCCTATGAACACAGATTTGGAAGGAAGTATCGTAACTTCCAAATGGTTCAGAAGAATCTATTATCTTTGACTGCCAATCAAAACAGCTTTCCTGCCATTTATTTCAGCTCACTCATTGAGCAGTTAGGTTATCTCAGAGGACAAACTGACCCCAGGGAAGATTTATGAATTGTTGGCCTTGCTGACATGGCTCTCCTTAGCTAATTTACGGAGAGTAATTTGGACAAAGGATTTAAGGACTTTTTCTTATAGTTTCTTATTCTTGTCTCTTTCCTAGAAATTTACAGAACACCAGCAACTAAGCACAGAAGTGTCCTTATCAATAATAACAGTAGAATCTGTAAAAGTATTTAAATTCAGAAATACGGTAATCTCCCCCCAAATTCAAAGACCCTCTCCAAAAATGGGCATCTGAGATGAACACACAAATCTCAGATGAAGATATACAAATGGAAAATAAATACATGAAGAAATGTTCACCATCACTGGTCATTCGAGAAATGCAAATTAAAACAACATTGAGATATCATCTCACACCAAAAAGAATAGCTGCCATCAAGAAATCAACTGATAACAAATGCTGGCAAGGCTGTGGGGAAAAAGGAACACTGCTCCACTGTTGGTGGGAGTGCAGGCTGGTGCAACCACTATGGAAATCAATATGGAGAATTCTCAGAAGAATAGGACTGGAAGCTCCATTCAACCCAGCTATTCCCCTCCTGGGTATTTTCCTAGAAAACCTGAAAAGGTCATATCACAGTAATATATGTGCACCCATGTTTATAGCAGCACAATTTGTAATAGCTAAATATTGGAAACAACTAAGATGCCCATCAACTACAGAGTGGATGAAAAAGATGTGGTTTTTTTACAATGGACTATTACTCAGCTATGAAAAAGGATGATCTTGAGGCCTTCATAGGCAAATGGAGACAACTTGAGACTGTCCTCATTAGTGAAATAAATAAGAATCATATTTATAAATATCACATTGTGTCTGTAGCGTAAAGAGTAATAAGAACTATAGGAGTAATAAAACCCAAAATGCGTAATTGCTACTGTAAAAAAGAGAGGAAAAGAAAGTGCTCTAAAGGATATAACTGCATGTATGTTTAAGTGTGTAAGATAGATGACCATATTACTGTTTTTGTTAGATTGTTGAGCAGAACTGTTAACAGTATCACTGTTTGAATGTCTACTTTGTATGCTTTAATTTTGTAACTTGAACAACCATTTCCAAGATGACAGTATATAACTTATCAAGTAGTGATTTCTTAGTGGAGTTTTTGTTGTTGTTTTCTTTTTTCCCTTTGGAATTCTATATTGTTGCTACCCTTTTTTCTGTTTTGTTTTGTTTTGTTTGGGGTTTTTTTCTCTCTTTAAATAAAATTTAAAAAAAAAAAAAGAAATACGGTAATCTATCAGATAACATTGGGTGACTCAGGGTGTGTTCCAGAAATAAATACTTTGACAGCCAATCATGGTCTCGTCACACTAAATAATAGCTCTGTTTTTGTTTGTTTATTTGTTACCTGTAGGGATTAAACCCAGGGTTTTGCACTTGCTGCCCAAACGCTCCACCACTGAGTGACATTCCCAGCCCCAAAGAATCTTTTCACTCTACTTATCCCATATGACCGTAGCACAGATAAATTACACTCTCCAGGAATTATTCTTAAACACTGAAAATATCTAACAGATCTATAAGCATCTTAGAGCTCAGGCTAAATGGCCATTGACTAGTCTAAGAGTGTCATTTTACAGAGGAAGGGAATTTGTCCAACATCACATCGATAGTGACAAGCTAAGTTCCTGGAGGCCTGGGATGGCATGGTAATGAGGTGCCACACCTGCAGGGAGAGAAGACACACCGATGCACTGTTAAACTGAGAGCCTCAAATGGATTTACCCAGGTCTTCCAGCACTGGTCAATGAGTCTTTGGTGCACAGGTCAGATAGCAAAACAACCCTAGAGAAGCAATTCTAGAGAAACAGATCACCAGTGACAATTTCCCTGGAATGATGACAGAAAGTTCTGGAAAACAGACTCAGTGTACCTCATCCTCAGTTGGCCTGACCACTCCCAGAGACTATGAACCCCAGAACTCTGCTTTGCTGTTACTAAGGCTAACACAGTATGCTAACCAGGGCCTACAATGGTGCTGACAACTGTTGGTCACCTCTCTTTTCTCCGCGCCCTTGACCTGGTTTGTAACCATTCCCAAGGGACCAATGCTTTGACATCCAGCCAGAGCTGCAGGAAGTGGGTAGCCCAGTCCAAAAGCTTTGTAACAGCTCATTAACTGTTCCTTGCCGGCCCAAGGCAATCTGACATCACCCAAAGGGAGACATGGGCGTGGGGTGGGGGTGGGGAGGGGGGTACTACACAGTCCTTTCAGTACTTTAATCCCTTGCATAAACTTTCAAAGCCTAGTGCCCCCACTGGACCCCCCCCCCACCCAGCACAGAGGTCATTCTAAGAAGATGGCAGTGTCTAGGTGGGGTTTCTTTTGTTCCTCGGCAGGAAGGAGCACACTTTCTCCCATTTGTCGTTTTGAGTTTTCAGTCTTTTTGACAAATAGATGGAAAACAGAAAGCGAGGGAAGGATACAGAAAATAGGGGAAAGGTCTTGAAGAAGCCCAGAAACATAAACATGGACAGTTTGTGCCTGAAGTAAACAGGAACTGGCTTGCATTGTGTTGTAAACAGTGAGCCAAGCAGGGGTCAATCTGCGTCCCCATCAGGATGAAATGAGGTGTCAATTTTGGCCTCCACCGCCATGTCGAAAATGATTCTTAAGTTTGCCACTTTTTTTGTCACTTCAATCATCAGACATGTTCTGAAGGCACAACAGGAAAATGAAATGCCCCGTGGGGCTTCATCTGTGTGGCACAGTTGAGATATTTGTTCCTTTCTTAACCTGAAAGCAAACAGCTTCTCAGGCAGAGAAATGCAGGAATTCCTCGAGGTAAATTACAAAGATAAGATTTGAACTCCATCTGGATTAAACTCTGGACTATAACTTCTACAACATTTCATAATGAGAAAAAAAATCACATTTTACTTTATCTTTAAAAATACTTCTTACAGTTGGCACAGTCCTGTAATCCCAGCACTCTAGAGGCTGAGGCAGGAAGATCATTACAAGTTCAAGACCAGCGTGGGTTACAAAGTGAGCCCAAGTTCAGCCTGAACTGCATAGCAAGACCCTGCCTCAAAAAAAAAAAAAAAACACAACTTCTTCCAGTATCAAGAAGGCCATAGAGAATAACTTTAAGGACTTTGGGAGGAGAAAAATAGATTTCATCATAGAAGAACAAGTCATATTAATTAGAACTATGAAATTATCCAGTGAACTTGCCTTTTGTAGGCACTTACCACATTTAACAATTTTTTAAAAATCAACATTTTTCTGAAAAACTGACACAGTATGTTACACGTACAAAGTTCAAACAAAAAATATTGCTTGCAAAGGTATCATCCAGCCTAAGCCAGAGGCATGGGGTTCCACTGAATGGACCAAGGCGTGGTCCGCATCAGATCAGGGGAAGCCACCCTTCCATAAGCCACGTCATAAGCATATGGCAGGAGATGAATCAGTCAGGAAAAAGCACAGGAAAACGATCAACTACCAAGGGAAATGCCTGGTTTTGGAACCTAACCATCCCTAAAATTCACAGATACAACCTCCATAAACCTGGGACCAAAATGTTAAGTTCTGAATGTCCTCTGTACATGTTGTTGCTTTCATCGCCGTGAGTCTTATCTTCTGTGACAGTTAATTTCACGTGTCAAATTGACTGAGCCATGGGAAGCCCAGATATGTGGTTAAACAGTATCTCCGGCTGCACCTGGAAAAGACGCAATTCGAATCAGTGGACAGCGCATAGCAGACGGCCCTCTGCAGGGCAGGTCAGGCCTCAGCTCATCTACAGAGGGCCTGAATAAAATAAAAATATGGAGAAGGAGGGATCCTCTCTCTGCCGGAATGTTCAAGCAGAGACCTCCGTCTTCTCTTGGCTTTAGGCTGGGACTGTATCATCTATGC
This sequence comes from Dolichotis patagonum, assembly GCA_004027295.1. NCBI lineage: Eukaryota > Metazoa > Chordata > Mammalia > Rodentia > Caviidae > Dolichotis > Dolichotis patagonum. The sequence goes on from PVJX010020000.1 coordinate 29,506, forward strand.
TCTTGGTTTTAAGTCTTTGAGGTTAGATCAGAACTACATCAACACTACCAGCTCTCTCCTGGGTCTCTCACAGACATGAGACTGAGACTTTTCAGCCTCCTTAACCATGTGAGCTAGTTTCTCATAATCCCTCTCTCTGTGTCTGTATGTCTGTGCATATATATATATATATATAGCCTAAAACACTGTCTTTCCCAGACTGCCTTACATCACAGTCACAAGAAAATCACCAACCAGATCCACAGAAGACCTGGAGGCTGAGCGTGGGGGAATGGGATTTGAGCAGTGCGGGTGCAGAGAGGTCTGGCTATCCTGGCCTCCTGGATGCAGCCCCAAATACGGTCACTGCCATGGAGAGCATGGTAGCAGCTGAGGTGTTACTGCTACAACAGCCCCATGGTACAGCTGCGTCTGGCTGCTGGGTTATTCTCAGTTGTATTGTATGGTGCCCATCCTGGTTATCTGATCATCCCAGAGAACTTTGTAAGGTGTGTGACATTCCTCAATAAAACCCTTTTTGTTTAAATTAGCTAAAGTAGATTCCGTTATCTGTAAGTGATCGAGTTACCAGGAGTGACAGCCTACTCGGCAAGCCTGGCACTCCTAAGCACGGAAACTGGGATCCGGGAGCAATGATAAGTATCATTTCAGGGCCACGTGGAAAAATCCTGTGTCCTTCGTTGCTGCTTCTCCCCACCTACTGGTGCTTGGGGGACACCCTTTCCCCAGAACCCTGCCTCAGATGTTTGAAAACAGCTTTCACCTGGGTCCTGAGACTTTTCTCCAAGTCAGACATTCCTGATTCCTTCAGTGGTTTCTTAAATGACTTCTCACAATTCTATGTTCATAAACTGCGATGTTCACAAATAGCGAAGTCACCATCGGATAAGAATGGAGCACATTGCCTGTGATTCAACAGCAGTCAGCAAATACAGCTCTTTCTTTCATGTTCTCTCCTCCTGCCCCCTCCTCCTGTGTTCTCTCATCCTTATCTTTCTCTCCTTTCTTCATCTTCCTCTTTCTCTTCTTCTTTTCTGTCCCAACTTCTCTTTTTCACTCCCCTTCTGTCTTTTCATGACAAAATGCTGCTTCTGATAGTAGCTGACCTTCTCATAGAAACATTTTGTTCCTAGGAAAACTTCAAGCAATGTAAAGAACAACAATGAGGCACTGAGCTTAACAAAACGCAAAAGAGCAGGCTTGTCTTTCTCACTCCACGCTCTGCGGAACCCTCATCCTAAGTGCAGAGCCCTCTGCTCACAGCAGAGCAAACTCAGGCTCACCCCTATGAAGATCTTTATCCTGTCTTCCGACAATACACACCAGCCAGAGATGCATTTCTTGGAGCATGGGCTTATTTTCCAAGGTAAGAGTTCTATGTCATAACTCCCAGTTCCCACCAACAGGCTATGGCCAGTAGGTTTTCTATACTTCACTCCAAGAGCGTTTGCTTGCTTACATAGAATAATGCCTTTCCCATAAGTCACAGAGATGAGGACAGACTGCTGGGGTGAAATACTAACCGTAACTCTGAGAATGTGAGCAATGGATGGAAAAAGCTAGACCATTGGAGTTCGGAGGTGTTGTTGGAGGTGGGCCCACTCCTAAAAGGCAGAGCTGAGAGCCCAGGACCTATTGATTCTATACGGCACCACCCTCCCTCCTCTCTGACTCATCCAGATCTTACTTCTCTTCCCCTCTAGGAGCATCCCCTCCCTCCAACACAGGGGAAGCAAAGCAGAATTCTAAAACTGTACAATGTTCTCCTGCTTTCTGTAAGCCTCACTTCGCTCCAGTGTCTAAAAATGAAGAATTTAGAGTAACGCTCTAAGTTTGAGAAGGGCTGTCTTTCTGGTTCAGCTCCTATAGAACCAGCACTTAACACGTTGCCAAGCACATAGTGGGACCCATAAATGCTAGCTGAGTGAATTCATGAACATCTGTAAAGAGTAATCCACTGGCCTAAAAATGGATTTCTCAAACCCCGTCCACACTGTGATAGTGAGTGTTCCAGGAAGGAGAGGTCTGAGTTAGGGGAAACCCGTGTAAATATATGTCTCACATTCACATCATTAGTAGGCAAAAGAAGGGACTGGAAAATTCTCATTTAAACTTGAGAATCATTTACCCAGTCAGTGAGAAAATACTGAAAACCTTCTGTGAGGTAGGCGCTGTGGGAGAGCCCGAGAGTACCAGCAAGAATAAAATCAGACCCTGGCTTTCAGGAAGACACAATTTTTAACAAATAATTGTATGCCAAAATTAAGGACTCTCCTGTCCCCCATCCCATGCTGAGAGCATTTTGAAACTATGACAAAAATTACAGGTTAAACCCAATCAACAGGTTAAACCCAATCGCTCCACAAGGAGAAGGATCAGACTTTCCCCAAATAAGCTTCCATCATGTTGCCTCCCTTTGTGAGGTGAATTTGGTCTCAGTATAAAGTAGGGGTGGGGGTGATCGCCGATTCCCAGTTATATTTCAAGAACTAGAGCCCACCCTCACTCTAGCCAGAGGCAGCAATGAGAAACTGGGTCGACCCCATCAGTGTCCAGCCAAGCTCCTACAGTACAGGGGTGGGGGACTCCACACTTCCTGTGGAGAAGGGTGGCACTTCCTGTGAGTAGGAATGGGGCAATGGAGGAGAAAATAGGTCAGAAGACAGGGAGCGGCCACTGGGGACATCCTCTTTTCAAAGGCCTCCATTGGTGACACCCTTCCTGGGTAAGCGCAAGGCAACAATCACATTAGTCACAGATACAATCTCCATGGAGGTCACTGTCCTGCTCTTTTGACATCTGCACAATCCTTCAAAAAAGACTGCTCTATTCTTGCATTGTTGCACAGTGTTTGGTCAGAAGAGCATTGAGAAACCGCTAGGAGGACATGGGAACTGATTCTCATCTTGCTGCAAACCCCAGGCTGGAGAGGAACCCAGGGGACAGAGGGACGAATGAGCAATACCTGCCTGAAGAGCCCAGGATCAGAGGCAGTAAGACCAAATTCACAGATAATCCTTCCTGCCTTAGCAGGAAAGGGCTGAAAATCAAAAGCTCTCGAGTTACCTAAAATGTTATAATAGATACAGTGGTGCAAGGAACAGCTGCTCTTTGCTGAGCACCTACTGTGTGCATGACACTAATGCATATCATATAAGATAGTCCTTCCGGTACTGCTTAACGATTAGTTACTCTAATCAATAGACGACAAAACTGAGGCTCGGAATCAAAGTCCCTTGCCTGAGGCCTTAGTGCTGCTACTTATACCCAGGCCAGGCTTCCTCTGAGCCCTTCTCTTTGCATTAGACCACAGAGGTCCTCATGTACAAGCTTTGGAGGAATCAAGGGATCAAGGAAGGCTTCCTGGGGAAGTTCTGCCAGAACTAGATGGTAAAAGATTAATGCAAATTATCCAAAGAAAAGGGAGGCAGAGGAAAGGCTCCACCTTCACCAAGGGGAAGCATGAACACGAGCTGAGAATGCAGAAATGGCCAGTGGTATCAGAACCCACTGAGGTGAGGTGGGCAAAGAAGGAAGGAAGGAAGGAAGGAAGGAAGGAAGGAAGGAAGGAAGGAAAGACTGAAGGCAGGAGAGGAGGGAGGGAGAGAGGAAGGAGGCAGAAAGGGAAGCAAGGAATGCAAGGAGGAAAGAAAACCACTAGGGCTAGAGGAGGCAGAAAGACGTGCAAAAGTTCTACTGTGAGCTTCATGTTCAGTGTCAGGAACTCTGAACTTTATCCTATAGAATACTCAGAGCCATTGAAGAGTTTTAAAAGACCAGTGACATGATCAGATCAGCATTTTAAACAACTCACCTTGGCAGATGGAGTTTACCGGGGAAGAGGATTCCTCTAAACTGGAAAAGGATTAGGGACAGAGATAAGTCAGGAAACTTATAACAATAAGCCAAAAACTCCTAAAGATCCAAATGAGAGTGTTCATGACAGGAAAGGAGAGGACGGGGTGCTGTGGTTAGGATACGGTTTGACCCCTGTGAAACTCACATCGAGGTTTAGCCCCCACTGCGGAGCATGAAGAGGGAGGAAATTTTTTGGATGCTAGTGTAAAGGGTGTAGTTTCTCTTATTGCTCTCTCAGTACTTTTGTTGTTAGTGTATAGAAATGCTATTGATTTTTGTGTATTGACTTTGTATCCAGCTACCTTGCTGAATTTGTTAATTATATCTAGGAGTCTTTCAGTAGAGTTTTGGGGGTCTTCTATGTAAAGTACCATGTCATCTGCAAATAATGATAATTTAACTTCCTCTTTTCCTATCTTTACTCCTTTTATTTCTTTTTCCTGTCTTATTGATCTGGCTAGTATTTCCAGTACTATGTTGAATAGCAGTGGTGATAATGGACATCCTTGTCTTGTGCCTGATTTTAAGGTAAAGGCTTTCAGTTTTTGACCATTCAATATGATGCTGGCTGTTGGTTTGTCATAGATGGCCTTTACCATATTGAGATAAAGACCCTCTATTCCAATTCTCTGTAA